>CAUYLG010078123.1:0-62188 GCA_963573385.1 Cacajao melanocephalus | reverse complement strand
ATGGTTTTGCCTAGGTTTTCTTCAAGGGTTTTTATGGTGTTAGGTCTTATGTTTAAGTCTTTAATCTTCCTATTTGAATACTCTATTTCTTTTTCTTGCCTGATGACCCTAGCCAGAACTTCTAATACTATGTTTTTCACTGAGGTCTTTCTAGGAATTAGAGCCCTGTGCTTACTGCCAGATACCCCTAACAATGACTGTCCGCTTCTGGAAGTACCCTACATGTCCATTTATAGAAACATAGGGGCATGTGGACCTCTGTGAAAGGCCAGAACCATATTGGTTCTTTGTAAACGTATGAGCACTGAGCTTTAGGGATTTGCATACAGATTAAATATTCTTATTGTCCTTAGGCATAGAAATTCAATCCTTAATTTTTTTTAAGAATTATAGTTAGCCTAGTGAGTAGTTTGAGACACCATTGCTTTTTAGCAATTACCTTAACATTGGTGTTTGTTGTATTGGATTACTTTTTAAAAAGTTATCATATATAATTATTGCTGAAGCATTAACATTCCTCTCCCGAATACCCAGGTGGAAAACTGGCTTCTTGATGACATTGTGTTCCATCCAGTCTCCTCGTATTATTCTAGCAGATCTGTCTTTTAAAATCTGCTCATTCATCCTGTTCCTGTTTAGCAGGAAAACCTGATCTATTTTTTATTGATATCCCAAGTCCAATTTTCAAAAATTCATAACTAGTATCAGGGCATATATTTTTGTTCATGTCTATAAACAAGTAGTGTAACTATTTAAGCTCAGAGACTATGTAGTATCGCCTATTGAGTCTAATGTGAAACTTTTTTTGTAAACCCCATAGCACTTAAGGCTCAACATACAACAAGGTGTTGGAGTTGAGTCAAAATGAAATGAATGCATGTTCTGTCAAATATCCTTTATTGCTCTGGAAAATTTTTTAAGCAGATATTATTTCAGGTGATGCCTCAAATAAAGTCACATGCATAATTTCACATGAAAACATTTTAAAAATAGTTGTATATAACAGAATCTCATTGAAAAACCCAGAAGGTTTTAAAACTGCATATATTAAAAACAGTTTAATTTAAGCTATTACCTCTAATTTAAAAGAATAGGTAATAGTTGCTCAAAAATAAAACAAAACAAGAAGATTACTGAAAGTAAAAGAAACAACACTAGACTAGGTGGTTAACCTCATAAATGCCCCAACTGTAAGAAAATCAACCAAAAGCCTTAATGGTTTGGTAACATTTTTCCAAATTCACATGGCCATAATTCCTCTGACTGTATATCAGAAATAAATTATTTAATTGAAGGTTATTGAAGAGTATTCTACCTTTTTCCATATTTTAAGTTCTGTTTGCTTTGGCTTTACTTGGGGGCAGCTGAAAACTGTTACAGATGTTGAAAGCCAATGGACTAACGTCACCAATGATTGCTCAGCAGTCTCCCCACTCTCTCAGGGTACTCTTAAGTGGGGACTGCCCAGCACAGAGAGCAAAGCATTGGATCGGCTTCTGTTCTATTCTGTTTCCAACATCATTACTTTATGAAACTGATGATTTGTATCACCACTATGAAACGCTGGCATAAAACTCTAAACTCTGTTGAGTCTACATTAAATTTTAATGCATATAACAGAGGGATTGGCACTGTGACAGAAGACCATGGCAGAAATCAAAACTTGTATGTTTCAAGGTGTTCTTCCAGTGACTATGTGAAACTAACAGATCCAAAATCTTATGATTGGTAAATAAATTTCTGTTAAATTTGGAGCACATGTTCCTATCTTTAACTTTATTCTGTAATAGCAGAAATGATGTGATTGAGTCTTACCTAAGTAATCCTAGAATAGAGATGTATTTTGTTTGTGTATGTGCATTCTAAGGATGCATATTTAAATGTATATTCAAGAATAACGACTACAAAGCATGCAGTGTTGAACCAAAAAGTTAAAAAAGAAAAAATTATACCATAATAAGAAATATTTGACTAATACAAAAGAAATCCAGAAAGGGGGGAAAAATACCACATAAAGAGCAGATGGGACTAGTAGAAAACAAATAGTAAGGTAATAGAATTAAACCCACTGCAACAGTAACTAATTTAAATGTAAATAGGCTAAACACTCAAAAGACAAAAATCACCACCCTGGATTGAAAAAAAAAAAAAAAAGACCCAACTAAGCATTTTAAATACAAAGACACAGATGGGTTAAAATTAAACACACCACTCTGCATTGGCAGGAGAATGGACAAGAAGGGGAACTTGAGGAGACAGTAATATTCAGGAAAAAAAAAACAAAAGACAGTTCTGGGTAATGAGACAGGGAACTTTTAAGAAACGAATAGGAAGATTTCCACTTAAATGAAGGCCAGTTTGAACTTGGAGCTCACAAATTTTCAGAACTCAAGTCGTTAGTAATAAGCCCGATAGAAAAAAATATTATTATAAAGAAAATGTGGCCAGGCGTAGTGGCTCACGCCTGTAATCCCAGCACTTTTGGAGGCCAAGGCGGGTGGATCACCTGAGATTAGGAGTTCTAGGCCAGCCTGGTCAACATGGTGAAATCCCCATCTCTACAAAAATAAGCCAGGCGTCATGTGGTGCACGCCTGTAATTCCTGCTATTTGAGGGGCTGAGGCGGAAAATTCCTTGAACCTGGAAGGTGGAGGTTGCAGTGAGCTGAGATCTGCCACTGCACTCAAGACAGAGCAAGACTCTGTCTCAAAAGAAAGAAGAAAGAAAGGAAAGAAAGGAAGGAAGGGAGGGAGGGAGGAAGAGAGAGAGAGAGAAAGAAAGAAAAAGAAAGAAAGAAAAGGAAGAAAGAAAGAAGTATGTAAAGTTAAGACATTGCAAAAATATTTTTACTAAAAATCTAAAAGTGGAAACAGGCTTCTAACTAATATAGAAGAACTTCAGAACTTCTCTCAAATTCTCTCAATCCCAAAATGTTATTTAAATATTTTATGATTTAAATACAGATTTAAATACGATTTTACTGATCACGTCTTCACACAGTGCAACTTGACTGGTTTTTTTTGTTTGTTTGTTTGTTTGTTTTGTTTTGTTTGAGATACAGTCTCATTCATTGCCCTGGCTGGAGTGCAATAGTGCTATCTCAGTTCATTGCAGCCTCAGCCTCTCGAGTTCAAGCAATTCTCATGCCTCAGCCTTCCAAGTAGCTGGGATTACAGGCGCATGCCACCATCCCAGCTAATTTTTGTATTTTTAATAGAGTTGGGGTTTTACCATGTTGCCCAGGCTAATCTTAAACTCCTGACCTCAGGTAATCCGCCCACCTTGGCCTCCCAAAGTTCTGGGATTACAGGCCATAAGCCACCTCGCCCGGCCCAACTGTTCTTAATGAAACTGTCTTCACAAGCAAACATAAAACAATAAGCAGTTTATTCAGTCTAGTTTTATAACTGCCACATAATTAAACACATAAAAAGGGTTTTACAGTTGCTTAATAATAAGGAATTTATGCTTTCCTAGATATAAAATCATTATCTGGATTTACATTCAGCTTCCCATTCTTCCTTTTGTAAACAGTAAAATATAATTGAATTATATTTCAGAAAATAGTTTAGTCTCAACTGCATTTTAAAACCTTCCAGTTTAAAGACATTACAAATTTTACAGTTTGTATATGTAGGTTGCTAGAATTCATCCACATATCATATATTAATTAAATGATCATAGTCACATGGATTTTGTATTGATTGGAGGGAACAATATTGTTATATTTTCTAAAAGCTTTACATTCCTCAAGTGAAGTGAGAACTTAGATAGCTAAATCGTTTTTTCTAGAAGCTTCAGATATACCTGACATGGAGAAGTAAAGAGAGAACATACTGAAAAATACCTGCATGTCAGATACTCTCAGTGTGCCACTTACTGAAGACCCTGACTCACCATCAGCTCAATTTAGTCTAATACCAAAAATTGACCTTGACCTAGGCTTTCTGCCATAAGAAAATGCAGAATGCTCCTTCACTTCAGAGCATTTAAGAATGTTGCTTCTTTTTGTGTTTGAAAATGGCTTTTGACAGCAATGTCAAAAGGACAGTTATAAGCACTATTTGTACATAAAGACTGTCTTCTGATTGGTGGCTAATGTACTTAGAGACTACCTTTTTTATTTGTGGCTATCTATATAGCTATTACCATTTGTATTTGTGTTCAGTTCTCAGTGCTGAACACAATACAAATGGTAATAGTACACTCATTTCTGACCCTACAGTTTAGGATCATCTCGCTGAATTTGCTTCTCAGAACCTCATAGCTATGCCTCATTGATTACTTATCTCCCTAAGATTCAGTCTCATCATCTTTGACATGGAAAAGTAATGATGATTTCACAGAAAATTGCAAAGATTAAATATGTTACTATATCTAAAATGACAAGTGCAGATCATAACTTGGCACATAGAAAAGAATCAATAAAAAGCAAAGAATTTATTTATTAAAAATTGTGTTAGGAATGTCTATATCACTTTTGGCTCCCAAATGTTACACTCTCCACTCCAACTCTTTCTCTGTATCCTCCCTCTGGCCCTCAGTTTTTTCTTGGGATCCCATTCCTTCCTGAAGTGAACCTCTAGAATTCTTTCCCTGGGACTGAAAAATAAGGAGCTGCTTAACATATATAAATGAAATAAAATAATATCTCCAAAGCAAATATTCAGCAGTAAAGAAAGGGCCTCATTTCACAGCCAATAATTTGAAGCAGCAGTTCCAAGTGCCCTGGGAAAAGCTACATTTGTGGGATCAGGGTCTGATACAGTTTGGCTGTGTCCCCACCCAAGTCTCATCTTGAATTATAGTTCCCATAATCTCCACATGTCATGGGAGGGACCCGATGGGAAGTAATTGAATTATGGGGGTGGGTTTTCCCTTGCTGTTCTCGTGATAGTGAATAAGCCTCAGGAGATCTGATGGTTTTATAAAGGGCAGTTCCTCTGCACAAGCTCTCCTGCCTGATGCCGTATAAGACGTGCTTTGCTCCTTCTTCACCTTCCACCATGATTGTGAGGTCTCCCCAGCCATGTGGAACCTCTTTTTCTTTATAAGTTACCCAATCTCAGGTATTTCTTCATAGCAGTATGAAAATGGACTATACAGTGTCCAGAGCACAAGATAGTGATGGATGCTTCTGGAGCTGCCAAATAAGGAAAACAACCCTGACCCTACAAGGCCCTACAATGTAGTAGTGTTATGAGATGCATGCACCAATACATTTAAGGGAAGAGCACATGGTAGTGCTATGAAAGAGTCTCAAACACAAAGCCATGGAAATTCAGAGGAGAGAATGACTGAAGAGAATTAGGAAGCCTTTGTGGAGATCCTATCATCAACATGGGTAGTATTAGGGTGAGAGCATGGGAAACACATAATGCCTAAGGGGATGAGGGTGGGAAAGCATAGAGCACGTGCATCAAAAGAGAGTCAACTTTGATATCAGCATAGGATTTCTGTAGAGGAGCAGAAAGAGATTAACCAAGGTAAAGCCAGTTAAGGATTAGAGAATGAAAGCCTGAATGTCAGCATAACTACTTTGATTAACTCAAAAAACAAAACAAGGAGCCATGGAAAAAATTTTACTTAAAGACTAACAAGTGATCTTGTGTATTTTAGGAAAATCCTTTTGATAGCAATGTATAAGTTTAAAAAGGAAAATGACTTCAAATTGGAAATTTTAAGAACTTAGGCAGTAACCATGAAGACATTACACATGGAACTATGAGAGGAGATAGGAAAGACATGGCTGAGACTTGGAACTATGTATTTATCTATTTTTGTATAGGCAGAGTTTGACTTATTAAAGAGAAAAGTAAAGGAAGTAATTGGACTGAATATGAGAAAATAATCATCTTGGAAATTGATTTGAAAGTTTTCTCTTAGGGAAAAGTTGAAGGTAAATACCTGGAAAGATTGGTGACAAAGTAACTTCAAAAAACAAGTCACCCCACAATATCCTATCCCATAGATATCAGGATCAGTGAAGACAGAGAAAGGCTGAAGTGGGATCAGGACAGTAGGGGTCACCTCAGAGCGGGGGAAATCAGGTTGCTATGGCAACATGGGACCCTCTTTTAGGACCTTTGGTTGGGCTTCTTTTGGCTTCCATAGGGGTGCCATGCTCTGTGTCTGGGACTTTCATGAAGGCCATGGTGTTCTTTGCAATTTGATTCCAAGCTCAGAGCAACTCTGAGCATTTCACAAACTGAGTAACAGCAATCAGTGTTGCTGCCCTTCATTCTCTTGCTAAGCAGAGAAGGCATAAGAAAGAGATCTCTTTGTCACAAAGTGACCAGGCTGAAGGAAAATAACATCAGGCTGAACTAATAAAAGGAACACCCTCTGAACTGTCAGAAGACAAAATTACAATATATTTAGTTATACATCTAACTGGCTTTTATTTGCAATTCCTGAATTGGGGTAGCTTCTATTCTACAAAATAGAATGAGAACTCCCACTGGGCAATTTCACAACAGTGAGTTTGGAACGTGGGAGCAAGGAAATGGAACAAAATAAAAATTGCTGATTGGTAAACCTCAAGTTACTTCAGGTTACTTTTTGGTAAGGGTTTAAGCAGAGGTGACTTCCTTATTAGATTGATTCAGGTAAACTGGGGTAAATGGCTTTTGATGCAAAGTCAAAAGGACAACTATAAGCACTATTTATACATAGAGACTGTCTTCTGATGGGTAACTATTGTAGTTAGAGACTGCCTTTTTTATCTGTGGCTATCTATAGAGTTATTACTATTTCCAGAATAGTAATTGTTGCCAGAAAAAAATTGATGTGTTTAGGGATCGATTTGATTCCTTAAAGTTTCCATTTGATTATGCATTTGGCATGAATGACTCCATTCTGCTTCAGTTTGATTTGTTGAGGCCTAGTGCAGGAACTCAGTCCAAATGCCATGAATAAAATGAAACATAATTTCAAAGTATTTATGGAAATTTCTACTTGGCTATATCTTTAGGTGAAAACCAAGTAACATTTCTTTTGTTTACAACTTAAAGGCAAGTACATACTATGTGGGTTTAACAATGATTTTAAAATAAATTCAAATTAACATGTGTATATATACAATAAATAAAGCCATCTTCCAGCAATGGATGCCCAAGGGAAGATTCTTAGTTATGATACCTTTTGGTTTTAAATTTGGCAAACGTATCTTCAAACATTTTAAACATAAATTCAGTGTTTGAATTGTATACGAAATATAATCACCACAGGTTTTTTATTTTTTTATTTTTTGAGACGGGGCCTTACTCTGCTGCCCAGGCTGAAGTGCAGTGATGCATTCATAACTCACTGCAGCCTCAGACTCCTGAGCTCAAGTGATCCTCCCATTTCAGCCTCACAAGTAGCTGGGACTACAGACACACACCACCATGCCCAGTAACTTTTAAAATTTTTTGTAGAGATAGGTTCTCGCTATGCTGCCCAGGCTAATCTTGAACTCCTGGGTTCAAATGATCCTCCTGCCTCCCAAATTGTTGGGATTACAAGCACTAGCCACTGCACCTAGCCCCGATTTTTGTTTTTTTGTTTTTTTCTGTTTTGTAAAGAGACCATTTTGTGAACCAATTAAATCAGATCTTTAATGTTTATAATAGAGAAAAGTCACCTTTCAAACAATTCAAAAATAAACAAACACGCCTTCCAGTTTGCTAAATGTCTGACTCCGGATGTGAAATGGAGAAGATAACTATAGCTAGAATACGCAAACCATTGAATTAGAGCATTACAAAATATTTTTAATAAAGTTGACATTCCCTTTCCCTTACTAAATATTTCTGAATCCTTATCTATTTTTCATACATAAATGTAGTTTTTGGAAATGTAGTATCCGGAAAGATCAACTTTCATTTGCATATCAAAGAAGATACAAGAACTAGACACTTTTTGCAGAGCGTGATTCCAAATACCCTTGCTTGCTCAACTATTCTAACAACAGATATTTAAGTAATGCCTTGTGGTTTTAAGCATTTTCAGATAAACTCTTATTTGACCCTTATATTAATCTTATATGCCACTTCCTGTTGCACATCTCTTCTAAAGATGAGAAAAACTAAGACTCAAACACTCACTCATGATTAGAAAGCTCTAAAATATAAGAGTTGGGATTTGGATTCAGGTTTTTCTATTAACTCTACTGCTCTTCAGGGAGAATGACTGTTTTGATAGAAATTTTTTGAGAAATTCCAATCTGTATTATGGAGCAGACATCAATTCATATTGCATTCTTTACTTTGGAAAATGGAGAGATGTGCACCTGAAGTCAAATACCTCTTAATAAAGAGAAATATAGTATCATTCTACAGCTAAATTTAAATGCACAGACCCCAGTTATTAGTCTTGAATCATGATGGAACATATATTTTTTGCCATCATTATCTTGCACACTGTAATTAGGATGGAGAATTCATTCATTTATAAATTCCATGCTACATGAATCAGTAGTAAGGCTTTTCTGTATAAGTAGATAACTAGAACATGATGTGATGGATGCTGTAGGTGACCTGTGTATAAAACAAGAAAAGAATGCAGGTGCAGAAACAGAATATTCTGTTATGGAGACAAAAAAGGTAATTCAGGAAAGCCTATGGAATAGCTTGGCCTACACCCCCCAAAATAAACAAATAAAACCATCACTACTGCAGGCAATAAAGCTGAATCTGAAGCCGTGGCCCTCCTTTTCACTCTGCACTGAAGTGTCTGAAGGTAAAAATAAACAATGCCTAGCTGTGCTGCTATCTAGTATTTTTCAAGAATCCTGAGAAACAGATTTTGTGTGAAGGATTATCCACAAAGTATTTTAAATGGAAGGGACCTGGGCTCTGTCACCCAGGAAACTAAACTGTCCTAGCAGCACTCTTCATACAATCGCAGGTCATTACCCTAGGGAAGGAACAAAGGAAGCAAACAGACTCTGTTTTTAAAGCTATAACTTGCCTGTTGAGGCTTCCCAGCTAGGTTCCGCTAGAGCAGAATTTGGTGTCACTTGTTTGAGACAAGTGACTAAAAACCGGGGTTTAGAAAATGATTGTCTTTTGTTCGTGGCCAAGATAAATCACAGTTCAATTCAAACCAACTTCTACTAATAAAGTCTTTATTTATTTACTTATTTAAATTCTCATTTTTCCATTCAGCCAGGAAACATGAACTATTTCACAGTTCACATAAGCTAATAAATATAGGCGGAACTGGGTGATGGCTTTCATAAATGACGGAAGCCATGAATAAATAAACATATAAAATGGTCTCTTCTGAACCCTGCAGTTACTCTTTATAACAATGAAAATCTAAAGTGGCCAGAGTTGCACTCTCTAACTAGTCTCAGGGGACCAGCAGCATTGTTTTGAGACACAGAAAACATTTTCTTGTCACTTCAGAAATGAGGGAAATCAAATCTTGCCTGTGGTTCAGGGCCCACATTTATACCACTACAATAAACATGCATTTATCAAGGCACCATCTCCAGGTAACATGACCATCCTGGGAAGTGGCCGGGCAACTGCAGGCAGCTAGCTCTGGTCTCTGGCCTCCATCCCTTTGCTGGAGGACTTCCCTATGAAGCAGAAAATGTTTTTCATGGATTTAAATCAGCATTTCAAGTCCAAAACTAAATGATTTTTAATAGACTTTTGTAAATAACATGGGAAATGGTTACATCTGAGTGTGGTAGAAGACTATAGAGGTTAGAAATAAGTGAGAACGGAACTTATGGGACAGATAAATCTTTGGGGGTTTAAATGAGAGCAGAAGACTTCAAAAGTGAAAAAGCCATAGAGAGAGATAAGAGGACATTCAGTAATGATGAGAAAACAAAACTAAGATTCCCTCGCTCGCAACATCAAAATCAGCAACATTATATGGTATGTTAAAGTATTAGATGTGTACCACTGAAATCTATCAGAAACTGAATAGCTGTGTGTCTCAGCGGTCAGTGCCCTGGAGATCAGAGCCCACTACAACACAGGCAGATTACAGGAAGGCTGCAAAAGTTTACTAGAAAGCTGATCCTCATTTTCAGGAACCCCAAATGATTAACAGAGCACCACAAAGCCAAAAATCTTACTTCAAGGAAAAGGGGAAACAAAGAAAACACTATATAAACTTTGTTAATATTAAATAGTATATTGTGTTGATTATTTTTCTTTCTAGATTTCTCTGCTCATGGTATTGATACTTGTGCATGGGGCATATGCAATACCTGGTCATAGCGCAACACTGCAAGATCTTGGTTTTTGAACCCCAACCAAGAAGGAGAGCAGTTAGGCAAAGAATGTAAAAGGCAAAGTGTTCCACAATTATTGATTATATCTTTAAGAATTATAAAAGCAATAGATAAATCAGAAATCCCTATATCCAGCCAGCTGCCAATCTGTTCCAATTCTGCTTTCAAGATGAATTTCCTTATTTTCTCTTCTTTTTCATGTCCATATTTACTTCCCCAAGTCAGGCTTTCACAGCTTCTGTCTTGAATTATTGCTTCTAACTAATGAAGCATTGAGCCTATACCTTATTGCCAGATGAATGTTTCTAAAATTCTGATCTCAAGTTCTCTTGCTCAAGATTTACTTTGTGTGTGCATTTCAATTGTGACAGAATAAAACTTAAATTCTTTAGTGTCTACTTTTAAAACAAATCAATATACCTATATATCATGCAGTTTATGTCCAATGAACATTTTTATTTTAAAAAAAAGAGAAAAAAGCAAGATGCCTTCCAGTCTACTTGCAGCAAATGAACCTGCTGGACTGAATTTGCTAGATTCAAACCACCTTTGCTCATTGCCATATTCCTGGTAGGCCATTGCTAACTCACATCAGACTTTGTGTCTCCTTTGGGTTTGCCTTTCACCCTTTGGATTTGATTCTAGATTCTGCTTTTCTTAATTCGGCCCTTAGCATTTCCTAATAGAGCTCTTATAAATATTCTATTCTTTGGATTTGTCATATTAAAGAGTCACTTTTCCTATTCTACATTCATTGCTAAAGTTCTTACTGCATGGGGCTAGTTTTATAAATGAAGCTAAAAAAGAAAAAAAAAGGAATGATTACAACTGAACCAATATAACTCAATTGACATAAAGAGTTACCATCTGTTAAATGCTCACTGTGCTGCTGGGCTAAGTGTTTTATACAGTTTATGGTATTTTATCCTTGCCAGCACCATTAGGTTCCCAATACTCTTTCATTTTTCCAATGAAGGAAATTAAGATTAGGCATCTTAGAAATTGAAAGAGAAAAGATTCAAATCTTCTGAATGCAAAACCCATGCTCTTAACTAATCCTCATCTGTATTTGTCTGTATAAGTTATTTTTTAAGTCCAAAGATGGAAAGATGTTTTATAATTGTGGACTCATCTCTTCAAAAAGAGGTTAAGTAAGGATGGTGCTTCATTGGTTTAAATGACCTCCCTCTGTAGTAATAAATGGTTGTAAAGCTCCTGATATATTACGGAAAGATTTTTATTGAGAAAAGTATTTCATGATTACTGTTTCATGGAGAAAATAATTCTTGGATAAAAACCAGGGTTTAGAAAATAATTGTCTCCAAAAATCAACACTTTTGCTATCCTAGCTTTAGGGCCTGAAAAACAGATGTCTGAAATCTCCGAAGACTTCAAAATAACTAGTTCTGTAAAAGGCAGAAGAAAAATGAAAATGTATTATATAAAGTTTGGTGTCTGGTATGAAAATGGTTGATAAGAATAAACTATTTTTGAATATGTATAGTCACATACTAGCTTCAACGGACCTTAACACATCAACCTTGAGAACTGATAGAAATTAGAATTTATTTTCATTAAGTTCCTAATTGACACTATAAAAATGGAAACAGAGTAAGGCATCAAAGACAAACCGAGGTTTACACAATAATATTTCATGTTTGCTAAGTTTTCCATTTGAGTTTTCATTCACATTACCATATAACTAATAACAAAAAGTTGCATAGCCTAGGAAGGAAATATATCAGGTGTTGCCTTTGTTTACCAATTACCAAAATAGAGGAAATGGGCTTTAATTGCATCTGGAAGGATTAAATTAAAATGATCAAGAATGAAAGAAGTCTATTAAATTAAATATAAGGAAAATTTCCATATTAGATAAAGTATATTTAACTATATACATATAAAGTATATTTAACAACATATATATATATATATATATATATATATATATATATATATATCATTTAAAACATTTCCATGGAAATGTTTTGAAACAGGTCATAATTTTGGTAATCCAAATGACTCTTTTGGATAAAATTGAAAATTGTGAAGTTAGAAATTCACTGTATTTGGTGGCAAAGGATGTTTCTTCACCCAGATTCTCATTTCATTTACTAAAATCCTCTCCTTTATTCTTGTGAGAACCTATCGTAAAGGTGGCAGAGGGGAGATGTGTGCCATGTATCATGCAAGATGAGAGGCCCTGGAAAATATGACATCTCCCTTAAGTAGTTTTCTTTGAACACTTTCTCTTTCAGGTATTAATTTTAAAAAGAAAACTATACAGTACTAAATACATTTTTATTATGGTTTGAAAAAACAAGCTTCATGCAGCTGTAATTTGAATTGAAATAAAAAAGCTATAAATATACCCCAAAATGGGGACAATAACTTTATTCTGATATCAAATTTTGGAGTTTTCCATCACATTTTCTCGTCTACCTTTACTTACAGCATTTGAATAATACCTGAATAGATGACCACACTAAATAACTAAATAATTTGGGAGAAAAGGCTATCATTGAGAAACAGAATTATGTACTCATCCTCTTGCAGTATGAAAGCCAAGGAAAAATCACTCCCTGCAAAGAAAACCTGCCCTGTGTTCCCAGTCTGTTATGTATATCATTAATGTCATGATGCCATTGTCCTCTAGAGGGTAACGTTTGGTTGCTATTTGCATTGTTATTATTTAGCCTTTATATAGCACAGTCATCTTTTCTAAGTTTAAAAGGTCAATTGGGATCTAAAGTTTTTCGAGGTTTCCTTTTCTTATCTTTTGTTGAATTCAGTGAGACATGTGTTTGGTTTGCTGTACACGGAAAGATTCCATGCTGAGAGAAAAACTGAAAGGTTGCTTCAAAGATACATGTCTTCTTGGCTTGCTGATTTATATGATTTATATGATGAAAATACATGCCTTGGCTGGATACCATGGCACATACCTGTAATTCCAGCACTTTGAGAGGCCGAGGCAGACAGATCACTTGAGGCCAGGAGTTCAAGACCAGCCTGGCCAACATGGTGAAGCCCCATCTCTACTAAAAATACAAAAACTTAGCCAGGCATGGTGGTACGTGCCTGTAATTCCAGCTACTTGGGAGGCTGAGGCCTGAGAATCCCTTGAACCCTGGAGGCATGGGTTGTAGTGAACAGAGATTGCACCACTGCACCCCAGCCTGGATGACAGAGTGAGTCTCTTTCAAAAAAAAAAAAAAAGGAAAGAAGGAAGGAAAATAAAGAAAAGAAAATACCTGTCTTCATCTGTTCAGGACATGGTTCTCCCCTTTAGCGACACCACTAGCCGCTTCACATTGCTGTTCTAAGGACACAGGAGAAACAAGTAGAATGTGTTCACCCTAGGTTTTGCATTTGGCTGGGGGCGAGGGGATTTGCTTCACTTGAGTAGTTATAATAGTTTGTTGCTGACATTCATATACTGTTTAATAACTAATCTTCAGTTCTCAATGTGAATGTAGTCACAACTGTATCAGTTCATGCCACTCTTTGTCCTTCTGCCTTAATCACATCCAGTCACTCAATCAAAGGGAGCTAGACTTGAAAATGTTTTAGGAATTCTCGCCAAAAGCAACAGGGGTCTGGTCCCAGTATTATGGCTTTTCATGGCCAAACAATTCTAGTGCCCTGTGTGTGCAATGAATTGTAGGATGATTTATCTTCTCTTTCTACACTCCTCCAGCTCTCCCTTCACCACCACCTGGTGCATTTGGCTTCCACTCTAGCTGCATGCTGAGAATGGAGGCTGATCCTGAATCCAAACCCAGATAAACACATTCACTCCAGCTGATCCAGTGAATGCCAAACTGACCCCACTTCGTAGTTCTGAAATAAGGTGCCACTTCTTTGTCCACAGACTTGCTTGTGTCTTTGTAGACCTCTGAGTGAGTCACCGTGACTCTTGCCGAGCCATGTCCACCTTACCACATCAGGCAGCTCATCTTTTAAGACAGGAAGTCAGTCACAGGGCAGAGATCATTGTCTGGCTTCAGACATAACTCAGTGTGCCTGTCTGCATCTATTGGGAAACATGTTTGCCTCCAAGTTCTAACAAGAGTTTTAAAATCAGCTAATTAACACCAAGACCTCTATCTCTGCCATCCTTCACCACTGTCGTTAGCTCAAACTTTGCAGTTTTTCTTCTCTTTCCTCATTGCCATTCTAGTCTCTGGGTTCCCAAACCCATCATTGTGCTTTTGAGTCTCTAGTCATTTATTTCCATTGTTCCCTACCTCACCCCTTCAAGCCCTTCACTCCATATTCAGAAGATCTTTCCTTAAGTAGAACCCAGCTCTTCCTCAGGACTCTGCCTCACCTCGCCTTTTTGCCTCTACACATCTTCATCCTGGAAGCAGATGCCTATATTCTAACACTGTCCATTATCATTTTTAGACAATCTTCTTCCTTCTCCAGGGGATTTTAGGCTGATTGTCATATCTGATTCTTGTAGCCTCCCTGTTGCTGGAATTTGCTTACTTCCTTTTTGATTTCCGGTTGGAAGAAAACTGCCAGCATCCTTTGAAAATTCTCACATATGGCTTAAAGCTTTGACCCCAACCCCTACTCCCACCATCATCTTGGATGACCTAACTATCCACGTGATTATTCAATAACATCACATCCTCGAAGCTACTTGCTGTTTTCCATTGTTTTCAGCCACCCACTCCCATGGCTTCACCCTAAACCTTGCCATTCCCAGGAAATGTCCCCTTCCTGATACTTTAAAGCTTAACATCCCGCTTCTTGGCCACTTTCTCTGTTTGTGCTTGTTTCTGATTCCTCTCCAACTCAATCTTCTCTCATGGAGACTTTCTGCTCCTGGATATCTCCCATTTCTCCCACTATATCAGCAACTCTCTGCCTTCTATTCTTTTCTATTTAGCCTAGATCCCTTCTTGCAATTGCCATCAATTTGATTTTTCCTGTAAAACTTTTAACCTTAGATGAAACCAACCATCGAACTTTTCTCATAGATACCCCAACTGGTAAATCGTGCTAAAGAAATTCACAACTTCTACCTCTAGGCTCACTGAAAACATTATCAGAAGCTGCTTCACCACATAAGTTCCATATATTAGTTTAAAAAACGAACTCATTTTATTAAAAATTGGCTAAGCTTAAACAATTTGTTGTTGACATTCTATTTGTGGACTTTAACAAGTACTGTTTGTGAGCCTTTTTAAAACCATAATTACATGTTTTTTTGTATTTAAAAATAAAGAGATAACATGCTGTATCTGGCATGGTATCTCCTAGACCAGGGATGGTAAATACACTTGTTTTGCATGCCAATTTCAATTCCTTGAAGGGCCAGTGATCCATTTTTACTGGCCACTTGTTTTAGTCCATTTTCATGCTGCTGATAAAGACATATCTGAGACCAGATAATTTATAAAGAATAAGAGGTTTAATGGACTCACAGTTGCACGTGGTTCAGAAGGCCTCACAACCACAGCAGAAGGCAAAAGGCATTTCTTACATGGCAGCGGCAAGAGAGAAAATGAGAACCAAGTAAAAGGAGTTTTTCCATATAAAACCATCAGATCTCATGAGGTTTATTCACTACCATAAGAATAGTATGGGGGAAACTGCCCCTATGATTCAATTAATTCCCACCAGGTCCCTCCCACGAGACGTGGGGATAACGGGAGCTACAATTCAAGAAGAGATTTGGGTGGGGACGCAGCCAAACTATATCACTACTGGACATAGGGTGCAAAATTTGGTTAACAGTATTTAGATATAAAAGGTTAAGTAAGGCAGATACTTCACTGCTTGGAATAGCTTTTTAAACAGTACCTGCTGATATGTATTCAATCTTTAGGTTTCAATTTAAACAGGACTTCTTCAAAGGCTGCCCACCTGCAGACTTGATTAGATGTTCTTGCTATATGCCCCCATCATAGCTGTTAAACAGCCTTTCTGCCCCAATACACTATAAACTCCCCTAAGAGACCTGCCTGTCATGCCCACCATAGTATCCTATACTTAGGAGGGTGTCAGCACCTAACAAGTGCTTCAAAAATATTTGCTGAATTAATGAATGGTGTGGTCCCAACCTGCATGTCCACACCCATTCTCCACATATTCTTCCTGTTCTAGCCAAACTAGATTACTTGCTGCTCCCCTAAAGGCTCCACGTTTCCCAGCTTTCATAGTTGCAGACTTACAGTGGATTGAACTCCTCTCCTGGAACACAAACCCAACATACTCGTTTCAAGGATGTATCTGCCAATGTCCATTTCCAATTCTACTCTCTTCAAGAGGCAGTTCCTAATCTTTTCTTCTCTTTGGAATGCCTGAACATTTAGTCACTTCCTTGTATGTATTTCTTGAACTGGAAGAAACCTGACATTTCATTTGGTCCAACTCTAATTCAGCATGTGAAAAAACAGAGTCTTACAGCACGTAGGACCCTCTCCAAGCTGATTCTACTCAGTTGAGGACCTGAGCTTAGAAATCATCTCCTGTGTTCTTTCCACTGCACAATGCCACTTGCCTAAGGTAGACGGTCCACCTTGCCACATTAGCCAAGAGTTCTAATTCATCTGATGGATGTATCAGTATCTAATAAGTGTAAGTGATCACAGTAGGGATTCTCACAACTTAAAAAATGCCTTCCAACTTTCAGGAAAGAATTACTTATGCTCCCTCAATATAATTTTTTGCTAAATTGAGATATTCACTTCTCAACATCTCATTTATCAGAAATGTTCACAATAAAATGCATCTGTATTAATAACAGTTGAAGAGCATTTTTTCACCTTCATGAAAGTTGAATATATTCACCCAGATTCTAGAATTTTTTTTAATAAGAAGCACTTTAAAGCCAAATAAATCATGGTGATATTAATCTCCAAAGAGAAGCTTTTATAGGCCCTTCAACTAGAATCTAGAATTGAAATTATTTTCTAAACTAAACTACAGCTTTCAGCTTTTATGGTGGAAGCATTTAACAAAGGTTGAAGAGGCGCTTGTGCTGCAGTATATTTTGTCCATGACCTCCACAGTGCTCTGCTCATTCCCCTGCCATCCTACTGCCTGCTCTGTAGTTGAACCTATTAACTTGTATTGTGGTCCCTATGCCCATTATTAGTAAAGACTGATTTGGAGCCTTTCACAAAAGAGAACATAATAACAATAGTCAATGTCGCATTGCTCTAGTAAAGCCCAGTTATGTTTTGTTTTTTATGTAATTTCTGGCCATCTTAGCATGCACCCTTTCTGTTCTTCCTTATTAACTCTATTTAGCAGAATCATATTCATCTTTCAAGGCCCAGCCAAGTTCATGGCCAGCTCAAGAGTTCTTACATCTGTCAGCAGTGATTACTCCATCTGCTGGATTTTAGAGACAGACAGACCTTTGGATCAAGAACAGCATGAATCAGCATAAATATTTGGAGACTGGTGAAAGCTGCTTTTGTGCTACCTAGTTTACGGAAAGACTAGGTGGAAAAAAATAGAAGAAAGTCTGCTAATGCTGTATAACCAGTATTTCAAGATGAGAATTGTTGATAATCTAGAAATTTCTAATAATTATGAGGTTGGCAACTGGCTGATATTAGAGAAAAGTTTGAGCTAAGAAAACGTAAAAACCAAATTTTGTAAAAACACTTTGGATATACAAGCAGGCTAACACAGGATAAAATAATACAAGGACAAGGGTTATTTTCCCACAAGTTGACAGAAATGAAATTATCATGGAAAAAGGGAAAGGAGACCTATCAGAGAAAATTAGCATGTATTCAGTGCTATTTTGTGTAAGGAATCATGTTAAGTACTTTATAACATTTTATTTAATTTATACAACCATAGGTGAAAGAGGGTGACTTGGCCAAAGTATCTGGCTAGCTGTCTTTTGTGCCAGCTATTTTTGTTGTAGATATGCATGTTTATTGATTCCATTACTCCACACTGGCTACATGAAGATGAAAAGTGCATTCTTTTCCTAGAAAACCAACAAATAGAGAATATGTGGGAATCAGAGTGATGGGCAGGGCTTTTGCTATATGTTTGAACAAGTAGAGAAGCCACAACATGAGCTTGTTACCCTGCTGAAAAAGAATTGTTGGAAGAATTTCACAAGTTTTTAGTTTAGTATTGGTAGTAATAGTAACTAGCCTTTAATATTGCTTTACCATACCAACATTATTATTAATCCAGTGTAAGCATAAAAGTAAATCAAAATTTAGTTCTAATAGTAAAAGTTCTGGAATTAAAAGCTATTATATAAAATACCAAGTAAGGCTATGCAGAACATATAGTTTTATTTGATGTGATTATAATTCTGAAAACCCTGAAAATTTTATATGACATAGTGGTTTAGGATAAATGGACACTGAGCAAATTTTAGAAATATGTGGATGTCAGAGCCTTCAATAGGTTATTAAATTCATCTTCTTGTTTTGCAGAAAAACATTATTTAAATGTATCCCAATAAACTTTTTCTCTGGGCTCTTCAGATTCTCTAGGAAGAAAGAAAGAGGGAGGGAGAGAGAGAAAGAGAAAGAAAGAAGAAAAGAAAGAAGAAAGAAAGAGAGGGAGAAAGAAAGAAAAAAAAGAAAAGGAAGGAAGAAGGGAAGGAAAGAAGGGAGGAAGGGAGGGAGGGAGGGAGAGGCGGTGAGAGGGAGGGAGGAAAGGAGGGCCATGTGTTTCCTTAGCAAAGCATTGATAATACTTGGTAAAGACTTAGAAATGGAAAATTTTCTGTCATTTGGGCAAGAATTCACTTCTTGGGGCTGTTTCCAGTCTCCATAATATTTTATTACTTGCTATGCATCTTTAGCACTTTGTGATCCTCTGCCATTTGGAGGCTAAACCATGCAGAACCATACAGATTGCAGAACCCAGCAGCTCAGAGAGCTTGCTAAGCCCACTGTATTATGTGTTGGCCCTCGCTAGCTCTATACACCCTACACCTCCCAGCAGCATGAAGTGACAATGTTGCCTCAGCCCTGTGCTAGAGCCAGTCTGGTTGCAGATGAGCAGGGGACCACAATAGCATGCATTGCCCCAAGACAAGACAAGTCTTCAAGGTGGCTAATCTGGGTCCTAGCTCCAGTTCACTAAGTCTAGAATTGTAAGTTTCCTATGACCTCTGTAACAAATTATCACAAATTTGGTGGCCTAAAACCACAGAAATTTATTCTCT
The DNA here is from genome assembly GCA_963573385.1 of Cacajao melanocephalus. Lineage (NCBI taxonomy): Eukaryota > Metazoa > Chordata > Mammalia > Primates > Pitheciidae > Cacajao > Cacajao melanocephalus. Next base: position 42,782 of record CAUYLG010078123.1, on the reverse strand, counting down.
CACAGTTCTGGAGAACAGAAGTCCAAATCAAGGTGCTAGCAGGGATTAGCTTCTCTGAACTCTCTAGCAGAGAATCCTTCTTTGTCTCTTTCAGTCTATGGTGGCTGCAGGCTTTCCTTGACTAGCAGTTGCAAAACTCCAATCTCTTTGTCTGTTTCTTTCCTTTCCAGCTGTATTGAAGTGTAGGTGACAAAAGTTGATGTTTTGTCACCTAAGGTAGAAAGCATGATGTTTTAATACGTGTATACATTGTGAAGTGATTACCACCGATCAAGCGAATTAACATATTTGTGACCTCATATAGTTACCTGTGTTTTTTTAAATAGTAAGAACACTTAAAATTTATTCACTTGGCACATTTCATGTATACAATACACTGTTATTAACTACGGTTACCATGTTGTACATTAAATGTTCAGAACTTACTTATCACTGAAAGTTTGTACCTTTTGACCAAAGGCCCATTTTCCCTATCCCCTTCCCACAGCCCCTGACAACCACCCTTCTACTCTCTGTTTCTGAATTTGACTTCTTTAGATTCCACATACAAGTGAGATAATGCAGTATTTGTCTGTGACTGATGTATTTCACATAGCATAAAGTCTTTCAGGTTCATTCATGTTGTCTGTCATCACATGGCCTCTTTTATGTCTCAAATCTCCTTTTGCCTTTCACTTATAAGGGCATCTGTCATTGGATTTAGGGTTCATCCAGATAATCTAGGACAGTCTCATCTCAAAATCTTGAACTTAATTACATCTTCAAAGATCCTTTTCCAAGGTTATATTCATAGCTTCCAGGTGTTAGTGTAAGGACATACCTTTTGGAGGCTACTGTTCAACCCACTCTAAGAATATTGTTTCAGTTATGATTTCTTATGCCTGGATCTTGTTTCACTTACCTTCAGAATTTGGTTACTACTTCTGGAACTTCACTGATACCACCCATCCCAACCACAAGTTTTCCTCCAACTATAAGATAGGGTGGCATTGTTGCAGTGGCTTTGAAAGCAGGAGGTCTGGATTCAAATAAAGATTTTACCACTTCATTCATTTATTCATTCATTCTTAAGTATTCACACCTACTTATTGCCAGGTACTGTCCTAGGCATTGACAATAGAGCATTATAGAAACAGGCCAAGTCTGTCTTCTTAAAGGGAACATTTAAAGGAATGAGGGGACAGGCAATAAATAAATACAGCATAGAATATGATTTCAGGTACTGACAAGTGTGTGAAGAACAATATCACAAGGTAAAGGGCACAGAGAGACATGGCTTGGAATGGAGTTGAAAAGGAGGGCTTCTCTTAGGAGATAATGTTTGAGACTTGAGTAAAGCATCAGACTACACCACAAGAATAGGAAGCACCTAATGGGAAGAGGGAAGAGTAACAATACCCTGGGACAAGTAAGACCTTAACGGGTTTGGTGCATTTGACAATAGGCAAGGAGACCGGTTATAACACCCCTGTTCATAACAGCATTATTTGTAATGGCCAAAATGTGGAAGCAACCCAAAAGTGCACCAACAGATGAATGGATACACAAAATGTGGTGTTATACATACAGTGGACTATTATTCAGCCTTAAAAAGGAAAGAAAATCTGACCCATGTCACCGTGGATGAACCTTGAGGACACTGCACTAAGTGAAATAAGACAACCACAAAAGAAAAGTACTGTATGATTCCATTTATGTGATGTACTTGGAGTGATAGGGGCTGAAAGGAGGGAAGAATAGGGAGTTGTTTAATGGGTATATAGTGTTAGTTTTGTGAGGTGAAAACAGTTCTGAAGATTGGTGACACAATAGTGTGAATGTACTTAACACCACTGAACTGTACATTTAAAAATGGTTAAGGTGTTAAATTTTATGTTATGTATATTTTGCCACAACTAAAAGTCAAATTAAAAAAAAAAAAAACACAGTTGTTAAACCTCTGCAAGCCTCAGTTGCTCCACTGTAAAATGAAGATAGCAATAGTAAATAGATCATACGTTTGCTGTAAGAAGGAACAGGGTCATCCATGTAAGATGTTTTAACATGGCTTGTAAAAACTGCTCCTCCCAAGGTAACTGTTCTATTATCACCGTTGCTGTTGTTCTTGCTGTTCTAGCCATCAGCAATTCTCTCGGACACTATCTCTTTACTCTGCTTTATATTGTTTAAAGCACTAATCTTCTACAAAGTTATTTTATATACCATAAAATTTATTATTGCATTTGCTATCTCCCTTATGAGAGCAATAATTCCTGTTTTAATTTATCACAGTGGCCCCAGGGCTGAGAACAGTGCTGGCACATAGTAGGTGCTAATATGCTAATACATACCATTTGAATAAATCAATTTTATTATTGTTATTGTTGTTATCATATGAGAGTTGGGTATATCCAAGCACAATGAGTTAAGGACTCTGAAGTACAAGACATGATGTTAGTAAGCCCAGGTGACCCCTATGGAAGCAGCTGAAAATGAGAGTCTTTGCCTAGGATGGTCACAAAATAGCTTCAGAGGTGATCTGACCATCTAACGTAACTTTATTGTCATATTCTCAGGTATTCTTAGAAGAAATTTACTCCTGCCTCCTTTTGCCCACCTATCTGTGTTTTAAAATAGGTTTCATTATTATTCAGATACAGTGGGGACAAAAGATCAGGAAACAACTGCCACTGAAAAGATGTTTGCAAGCCAAATCATGAAGGGCCTCACAGGGAAGCACCCGGTCAGGGTCAGACAGGAGGCCGAGACAGATGAGGGAAATGTGGATAGGAAGCTTGATTGTGGTTTCCATTGAAGGGAAATGGTGAGGCAGGGTAAACAGGCTTAAGATTAGCCAGTTTGTCCAGAGCAATCAGTCAAGAAATAAATAAAGAGCATCCATATTGGAAAAGAGGAAGTCAGACTATTTCTGTTTGCCTATGATATGACTGTATAGCTAGAAAACCCTAAAGACTCATCCAAAAGCCTCCAAGATTTGATGAACAAATTTAGTAAAGTCTCAGGTTACAAAATCAATGTACACAAATCAGTAGCACTGTTGTATACCAACAAGGACCAATCTGAGAATCAAATCAAGAACTCAGTCCCTTTTACAACAGCTGAAAACAAAATAAAATACCTAGTAACATACTTAACCACAGAGGCAAAAGATCTCTACAAGGAAAACTACAAAACACTACTGAAAGAAATCATAAGTCACACAAACAAACAAATACAGCCCATGCTTATGGATGGGAATAATCAATATTGTGAAAATGACCATACTGCCCAAAGTAATCTATAGAATCAATTCAATTTCCATCAAAATACCATCATCATTTTTCACAGAACTAGAAAAAACAATCCTAAAATTCATATGGAACTAAAAAAGAGCCCACATACCCAAAGCAGTACTAAGAAAAAAGAACCAAGCTGGAGGCATCACATGACAGGACTTCAAATTATACTATAAGGCTATAGTAACCAAAACAGCATGGTACTGGTATAAACATATACACTTAGACCACTGGAACAGAATAGAGAACCCACAAATAAAGCTAAATACTTATAGTCAACGAAGTACACAAAAACATGGGGGAAAAGATACCCTATTCAACAAAATGGTGTTGGGAAAATTGGCAAGCCACATGTAGGAGAATGAAACTGGATCACCTTATACAACAATCAGCTCAAGACGGATCAAAGACTTAGATTTAAGACATGAAACCATAGAAATTCTAGAAGATAACATTGGAGAAACTCTTCTGGACTTTGACTTAGGCCAAGGTGTCATGACTAAGATCCGAAAAGCAAATGCGTCAAAAACAAAAATAAATATATGGGGTTTAATTAAACTGAAAAGCTTCTGCACAGCAAAAGAAATAATCAGCAGAATAAAGAGACAATCCACAGAGTGGGAGAAAATATTCGCAAAGTATGCATCTGACAACGGACTAGTAGGCGGAATCTGCAACGAGCTCAAATCAGCACAAAAAATAATTACATCAAAAGGTAGGCAAAGGACATGAATAATTATTTCTCAAAAGAAGATATATAAATGGCCAATAAACTTACCAAAAAATGTTCAAAATCACTAATCATCAGGGAAACACAAATTAAAACCACAATGAGATATCAAGATATCACCTAACTCCTACAAGAATGGCCATAATTAAAAAGTCAAAAAAGAAAAAAAAACAATAGATGTTGGTGTGGATGTGGTGAAAGGGGAACATTTTACACTGCTGGGGGGAATATAAATTGGTACAAACACTATAGAAAACAGTATGGAGATTCCTTAAAGAACTAAAAATATCTAAGCTAGCCCACTACTGGGTATCTACCCAAAGTAAAATAAGTCATTATATGAAAAAGACACATGCACACACATGCTTATAGCAGCATGATTTGCAATTGCAAGAATATGGAATCAACCTAAGAGTCCACCGAATAATTAGATAAAGAAAATGTGGTATATATACACCATGGAATAGTACTTAGCCATAAAAAGGAACAAAATAATGTCTTCTGCAGCAACATGGATGAGAATGGAGGCCATTATTCTAAGTAACTCAGGAATGGAAACCAAATACTGTATATTCTTATTTATAAGTGGGAGCTAAGCTATGAAGATGCAACAACATACCGAGTGATATAATGGACTGTGGGGTGTCGGGTGGGAATGACTGCGGGGATGATGGATAAAAGACAGCATATTGGGCAGGTGTCAGGTGCATTAAAATCTCAGAATCCACTACTAAAGAACTCATTTGATAGTTTTGTATACCCCTCAAACTATTAAAATAAAAAATAAATTAATTATTTTTAGAGAAAGATTAGCCAGGTTGAATCATTTCAGTGGGCTCTGGAGCAGAGGGACTGCCCCATGTCATCTGGTAAGTGACCCTGTGGCGAGTAGGGCATGTGGACAGTGGCCTGGAGTGTGAGAGCCCAATAGAGGAGGTAGACAGTGTGTGGGCTCTGGATTGGTTGATTTCCATATGAAAATCACACTTGGGGGTGAACTGTTTCCTATCTCTGTGGATGAGGTAGCCCTGGGAGTTCCTCCAAGATCAGTAATGGCCAGATGTCAAAGCATCCCAATACACAAAATAAAAGCATGGTTAATACAACTCCCCCAGGCTCCACCACCACTCTGCCCGAATCAGAAACATTTCTTTTGCCAATTACAGAATTGGTCTTGCCTTTTATGAAGAAAATACATCTCCTAGCTAATACCACCTCCTTCCTCACTGGCATCCCGTTTTCCACTGCCTCCATATTTAACATGATGATAATTATGACTTTGAAAACAGAAATGTGATTCAACCGTGACATTTCGGAAAATGCCACTCCCATGAGCATTGGCAGGCATTACAATCAAGATTCTGTTTTTAAGTTTTCTCAAACAATTGACTTTTCCCAATCTATTCTCACTGATGCATGTCCATATAAGTGTTCATTTAAACAGAAATTTCAGATCACTTTTCACCCTGCCTCTTCTCTAAAGATGAAGTTGGCATCACTTGTGATCTAGGGCAGTCTGCTTCCCTGGACTTAGGCATCTAATAACTGCCTGGTTTATGTCACCAACTTGGATGATATGGTCCTGAGTAAAATAAAACTTAATCACAGTCCTTTCCCTCTTCCCCTCTGTTTAAGAACTAAAGTAACAGTGGGTTAAAATCATGCTTGGAATGTATGCTTCAAAAGATGCTTGAAATGTATCTTAGAAGCTCCAGAAAAGCCATAGGCAATGCCTCTTGCTTGTCTTTGCTGATTTATAGTGTCAGATGTGCAGACACTGAGTAATGGCTTTTGATCATCTCCTTTTACTCAGAATGGCATAAGACATATCTTTTAGGATTTCAGCTTTAAAGTTGAAGTTCAAAGCCACTGATATTTATTTTTTAATTCATGCAGCAATTACTGCCCTATTAATAATGATCTAGTTATCAAGTTCTTCTACCTCGGAATTTTAATTTTATTCCAAAAGGAATGGTCAGGAAATAAGTTCAGAATTACACACTCCATTCGTTGCTTAGTTCTGAATCCAAAATAATGTGCCAAAGACTTTTACTCTGCTTATTTTTAAGAATACTTTTATTATATGTACAATAGTGTGTAAATATAAAAACCTGCATCATTTCAATCATCTGCTTTTCTCTTTCTCTCTTTCTCTCTCTCTTTCTCCTTCCTTCCTTTTCTTTCTTTCCTTCTTTCTTTCTCTTTCCTTTTCCCCTTCCCTCCCCTCTCCTTCCCTTTCCTTTCTCATAGTCTTGCTCTGTCATCCAAGCTGGAGTGCAATGCCTCGATCTTGGTTCACTACAACATCGGTCTCCTAAGTTCAGTTCTCCTGCTTCAGCCTCCCTAGTAGCTGTGATTACAGGCATGCACCACCACACCCAGCTAATTTATTTTTGTATTTTTAGTAGAGACAACGTTTCACCATGTTGGTCAGGCTGGTCTTGAACTCCTGACCTCAGATGATCCCCTTTCCTCGGCCTCCCAAAGTGCTGGGATTACAATCATGAGCCACTGTGCCCAGCCTGCTTTTCTGTTCTTGGAGCATACCTGATATAAAACATGAAGCTAAGGTTTGGATTGTCAATTCGTCAAACATGCACTTGAAATTCTTAAACCCATTTTCCCACAAAATAATGGCCTCTACCAATGTTAACATCATATGGAAACCTACAGTTGTGTCATTCATCTTCAAGGACCAAAGTCAAATAAAACTGGGAAGGAAAAGAAATCTTAGAGATAAATATTTACATACCTTTATCATGAAAAGCATTTTAGGGAAAATAGCTACATGAAAAAAAATCTAAGCGTTTTCATTCTTAACCAAGAAATCAATCTTTAATGATCCCTATGTATAAGGTAAAAGAAACAATAATTCTTTACACTGCCTTCTACTCAGACTGCAGCTCCTGTTCTCTCCTTTCCAGGCAACTTTATAAGAAAAGTCATCTATAGTTGCCTTGCCTTCCTCTTCTCCAGCTCAATACATAACCTACTGTAACCTGGCCTCTGGACCAAGTATCTTGTGTAAAGATAACAACTTTCCTGTTTGAGTTTTTAAAGATTAGAAAATTTGCAGAAGAGGAAATACACTGATTGGCATGTCAATGCAAGATAAAGGAGGTAATTAAGATTGGCACATAAATACTTTGGTGCTACTCTCTTGGCCATCTGTTGTTTATGCCTGCTCAGAATCCAGTCTTGCTTCTGGTAATAACACCCTGGTTTTCTTCTAGAAGTTCTGACAGCCCCACGATTGATCATGAGATCTTGTAATCCAGGTCTGGTCAATGAGATACAGCTTGGCTGTAGTGATTGGTTAAGGGAAAAAGTCACCTGACTCAAGCTAGACCAATTAAAGCAGTGCAGGGATTTTGCCACAAGCCTTTGGTCATTCTCTTTCATTGCAGTTGGTGTATGAAATGTAAGTTTAGTGATGCTGGTGATCAATTTGCTATCATTAATTGTGTTGGTCTGAGAAAGGGACAAAAACAGAAGGTAGGAAAGTCAAGAGATGAGAAATATCTGAAGACATTTCTCATTTTAACAAAAGGAGCTGGTCTTGCCCAGGAGATACACCTACAGCATTTTATAGCTTTGTTACATGCTTTTTACCTTTTGTTTTGGTTGTTAAGGCCAGTCAGACTTTGGTTTCTAGGTATCATTTATGTTGAAAGAACTGGACCAACAGAGATATTACCCAGTGTTGAGCAATAGACACTCTGGTGGGATTGTTAACTGCTTTTTTGTTGTTTTGTCTTTTAAGTTTTTAATCTTACAAAATGTAAAACTTTTGCATCCAAAAATTAAAGAAAATGCAAAAAATAAAAAATAAAAGCAATTCAAGGGCCAAATATCCTTTTTACTTCTCAGTCTACTAACAATCACTGCATCATTATACAATTCCCCCTTTGAACTCTACTTTGTTGACTTCCATGACCACACAATTTTTTGGATCTCCTCCCAAGCACTTCCAACATTTCCTCTGGATTTCATTTACAGCTTTTTTTTTCTGCTTAAATTTTAGTGTTCCAGAACATTATCCTCAGCACTCTAGTCTTTTAATTCCATGTTCTCTTTGTGAGTGGCCTTAATTATTCATGAACATTTCCTAGATTTCCAGTCCCCATTTTTTTACTTAAAGTTCAACAGGATTTTCCATAGGCCTATTGGCTACCTCCATCTGGATGTGCCCAAATTCATCATGCCCCAAAGTGCATCTATTTTCTTTTATCCCTAGTCTACAACTTACTCTACCAGCCCTTATCATGGGAACCAATCGTCCAAGCTAAAAACTTTGGCAACATCCTGATTTTTTTCCTATAATTCCCTTCCCCACATCCTGTGGATTAACAAATTTTGTTAATTTATCTCCTAAATATTTCTTAAAACTGCTCCTCCTTTTTTCTCTCTGATACTCTTTAAAGAATTCTGTTACTTCTCTTTTAGACCAGCAATTCCCAAACCCAAGTATGCAGAAAGAATCACCCAGAAAGCTTAAAACTAAAATCTCTAATTACAATTTTTCAGAGATTCTGATGGACTGAATCTGAGAGACTGATTTGGTCTGAGGCTCCCGCTTTGAGAAACACTTTTTGGATTATTGCAACAGCCTTCTAACTGCACTGCTGTGGATGTTAACTATTCTGATCATTTCATTTGTTCACTTGCTTGAAACTTTGTTCATCTGCCCACAGATAAATTACAAACTCCTTATTATAGCACACTGTGCTTTCAAACTGCAGCTCTGATCCCATCTCTCTATTCCTTAAGTAAGCCATCTATCTGAAGAAAATGTCTCTGGAGAATAGGTCTTTCCTTCTATTTTTAATTCAGTTCAACTTCCTAAGAACACAATATATTATTATCTAGTGAACATAATAAAGTCCTTCTAGCTGCCAACTCAGTGTTAAATTCTTATCTATATTATCTTATTTAATTGATGCTACAGCCCTATGAGGTAGGCAGTATTGTTATTATAATTTTACAGCTCAGAGGATCTGAGTCTCAAAAAAGTAACCTGTCTGTGGTCACACAGCTATTAAGTCCTGGAGTGGACTTTGAATTGGGATATGGACATCTGGTTACAGGCTTGCCACTGCCTCTAAACTATGAACTCCTCAGGAGCCCAACTGAGGAGTTTATAGTTTAGCACCTCAGGAGCAGGGTGCTAAAGTCCAACACCAAGCCTTCTATACAATGGTTGGTCAGTTTGTGCAATTGGCTTTCTGAATGAATGAATGCTAAGAGGCAGAAAGAATAAATGAAACTATCACGATGTTTAGTAGCTTCTACTCTACCTCAAAATGTGATTTCATTTTCAGGAAGATATTTTCCTTATTAATAAAGCTACCTTTAAAACTTCCACTTTGAAAGGCATTTAAAACTCATTCTATATTTCTAATTTTTTTTGACATAATTATAGATTCACATGCAGATATAAGAAATAATACAGAGAGATCATGTATACCCTTTACCTAGTTTCCCCAAAGGGTAATGTCTTACAAAACTATAGGATAGTTTCACAACCAGAATACAGTACTGACATGAATACCATCAAGATACAGAACATTTCCATCCCCATAAGGATCACTTCTGTTGTTCTTATGTAGCCATACCAGCTTCTCTCCTGTCTACGTCTCCCTAACCTGTTCTTCATTTCCATAATTTTGCAATTTCGAGAATGTTCTATAAACAGAAGCAGACAGCATGAAACCTTTTGCAACTTTTTTCTGAGTTCTTTACATGTTCTAAGACACTCATAATTTATGGGACAAATAGTTTCAACTCTTTTCTCCCAGTCTGTAACTTGTCTTCATTGTCTTCACATAGGCTTTAAAATAGAAAAATGTTTTAAATTTTTAAGAAAGTCAAATTTATCAACTTTGCCTTTTATGGATCATGATCTTTGTGTAAAGTCTAAGGATTCTGCCTAGCCCTAGCTTCTGAAGAATTTTTAAATATTTTTTCTAAAAGTTTTGTAATAGTATGTTTCACATCTAGTCCATGATCCATTTGAGTTAATTTTTGTATAAGGTACAATGTTTAGTTTGAATATCATTTTTATGACTATGGCTGTCTGGTGGCATCAGCACCAGTTATTGAAATGCTATCCTTCCTCCACTGAATTGTTTTTGTACCTTTGTCAAAAATGTGAATCTACAATTATCTCAGAATACAAGTTTAATTAAGAAAACTGGGGGTGAGGAAAGTTTCTCAGAACTTGATAAAGATGATGGTCACACAACATTGTGATTTTATTAAATGTCACTGAATTTTACACTTTAAAATGGTTACTTTTATATTATGTGAATTTCATTCAATGAAAAATTGAAAAAGCATATCCTAACTTTCCAATTGATGTTTTATATAATTCAAATAAGTTTTTCAGAAATAATATACATTTGAGTCTCAGAAAGGTGAGAGGGTGGGAGGCAGATGAAGGTTGAGAAATTACTTAATGGACACAAGATATACTATTCAGGTGATATTTACACTAAAAGCCCAACTTCACCACTACTTCACTACTGTATGTAACAAAACTACACTGTAGCCCCTAAATCTATTTCTAAAAGTTTTTCAGAGATCATGTATAAAAGCCTCTAATGTAGTTTGGCTGTGTCCCTACCCAAATCTCATCTTGTATTCCCACGTGTTGTGGGAGGGACCTGGTGGGAGGTAATTGAATCACAGGGCAGGTCTTTTTCATACTGTTCTCATGAAAGTGAGTAAGTCTTATGAGATCTGATGGTTTTATAAGGAAGAGTTTCCCTGCATAAGCTCTCTCTTTGCTTGCCACCATCTACGTAAGACATGACTTGCTCCTCCTTGCCTTCCACCATGATTGTGAGACCTCCCCAGCCACATGGAAATGTAAGTCCATTCATTAAACCTATTTTTTTTCATAAATGTCCAGTCTCAGGCATGTCTTTATCAGCAGTGTGAAAAGATCCCTCACTGCTTCCAGATCCCTCACTGCTAAAGTTAGGTCACATCCTAATGTCTAATCTCTGGGGTATACATTTTTAAGTGAGTCAACATGTGGGCAGCTAGAGCAGCAGCAGTTTTTAGCAGACCTAATATTTCCTGGCAATCAATTCCTGCATGTCCTTAGTCATTCTCTGGCTATTATTTGTGTCCTCATGTGTCTTCATCCTTCTGAATTAAAGTGCCCTAAACAGAGCACTCTCTTATATCATGCGGTGATCACTGCCTTCTTTCTCAGAGCACACAGCTCTGGAATAATTTATTTTATCACTTTCTGGCAAAGAGTACACAGGCCTCTTCTGAATGAGAGCAACATATTGAGTCAAGGGCAGCAAGTCTAAGAAGTGTCTGACTTGATGAATATCTAGACAATCTTGTACTGAAACTTCCTCCCATATATTGACTTTGATTAATAGCAAATGTGTCCACATTTAGATCTGAAAATGTCCTGATCTCAAGGAATCTTGAGGATGACCCTAGGTTAGACAAATACCTTTTCAGATGTGGGGGTACATATAATCAAGATCTGGCTTTGAGAAATCAGTGAGCTGTATATATTACTTCATTCAGATCATCTTCAAATGCCCAACCAGTGTCAGGCTAGAAAACACACTTAGCGTATATCTTTCTAATACTTTTTGTGACGAAAAATCAGTCTTTTACCTTCAAGTTGTGTAACTCATGACACCCTGGTCATGGCCATCAAGCCTTACAAATTTAGTCCAGAAATGATGATAAATTGGAGCCAAGTTTTGACATAATAAAGTGTCTTCTAATCCAATATGTGATCACAGTAGAAGGCTGAAGTGATTAAAAAGGAGAGGAAACATTTCCATTTTTTTATGGAATATGCTTTTTCTGGCCCCTAATACCCTGAACCTAGATGAATGGTGAGAGAATAAAAATTACAATATCACCATCTGCAATCTGCCTTTAATTCTATTTCACTGTTACTGTTCATTTATGCAAGTATTTGTCATTTCTTCCTTTAAGCCTAAATGGCACCTCTATCAGATAAAGACCCCATCATCTATCACTGTGCTTACCATTGTTTTCTTCATGCTATGCAGGTTCTAGAATGGTTTTTCCATATTGTGCTTTGTCGAATATTTGTATTCCAAGGAAATGATAACAAATCTTCCACAAAACATGTCCTATCTTCTAGTGCATTTGGGAAACATTGCATACCATCAATGTCCTCCAAAGTCATGGTTTGGAGGACACCATGGTTATTAGTACGTTAGCAGGTTGGAGAAGTCCTATAACAGAGAAACCTGTTTGATTCTGTGTTTCTTAAACTTATTTTCACCACAAAATACTTGCATGGGGTGTGTGTGTGCGTGTGTATGTGTGTATCTCACTGAATAACATCTCTGGAACATAAATGTCTGGAATGCTGTTCTGAAATAAATAAGCTACATTTGCTGATTCTGTTTTCTCACTCGCATTACTCTATTAAATTTGCAATCTCAGAGTATACGAGCAATCTCCAAAAAGTAAAACCAGTTATTGATTTTTGTTTCCTCCAATTATTATTTGATTCGACTTTTTTGAAGTAGCTTACACAATCAACAACATACACATTCTTCAACCTCCCCACTTGGATTTCATAATTTTTATCATGATTATCAACTATTTATCTCATATTTTTAAATCCTCATAATGTCCAGTCTCCCGACTTCTTAGCTTGGCATTCCAGATCCAGCTGTATTTTCTATCCATGTCTCTTTCTAAGCACATCCACAAATCTTTATCTTCTGTTCAGACTAAGCCACTCACCATCCCAGTAAAATATCTGGTGCTTTTCTATCTCAGTACATATATTCATCCTGTTCTTGCTAACAAGGTTTCTGTTCCCTTCTTCTTTTGCTTAATCTTACTTATCATGAATGCTGACAACCTTTCCTGACCCAGCCTTCTCTTGTCATTTTTGTAGCTTTTTTAAAATCAATGTTTTTCTCTTTTAGACTGTAAATTTCACAAGGGCAATGGCTATATATGTGTTCCTAATTACTAAACATCCAGCTTAGTTCAGTGCATAATAAATAATTTGTAGATGTCCCATAAAGAGATGTTGGATTGAATCTAAATTCTTTGAATTGCTATAGTCCATGTTTCTCATTGCCTTGTCTCTTTTTGCATTCATGTCCACTTCTTTGTGTTGGTAGTTGCCATTTTGGTTTGTGTACTGCATTAATCACGTTAAATATACCAGTCTATAACCCTAGGGCTTGGGAATTGTGAGTATTGGTATACCTTTAGCAACTAGGATAGTGGCTGATACATAATAAGTACTAAATAAACCTTGATAGGTTGGCTAGTTAATTCAGGGGACAGTGTAAGGCTCTTGTCTCTCGTGAAGTTTTTCTATGCTGTGGCCCATACTAAGCTTCTCTTTCTCATTACTTTGTGTAGTTACTGTCTCTCCAGATGATATTTGTAGAATTTGTTTCATATGTGTGTCAAGTTTCTTCTATCGAGCCTGTGAATTCTTGAAGGGTGAAAATCTGTGTTTAGTTTTGTCCTCCAAATAGGTAAGGACATAATAGAAATTAAGTTTAAATGGAAAGAAGCTGAACTGGTCATACTACATTTCACTTTATTATTATTAACATTTATCATACATTGTTACTATTCTAATTTTTTGTGAAGACAAAAATAAATGATATAAAATACATAATGCACTTGGATAATTTTAACCATACATAAAATATGGAGTAATGGAAGCTATGTTACATGGATATTTTACAAAGGAAAAAAGATGACTTTTATAATAACATATCCAGATGAAATTTATCATTAAATTTTGGATTTTATATGATGTTAAATATGGATAAATTCAAAACAATTATTTATAGAACCAATTTGATATTTTGTCATTTAAAATAATGAATACTATGTAAATGAGTACTTACAAAAATATTTTTAGGCAAAAAGCTCTGTTCTACTCATTTATTTGGCAGTTACAAAAATATATATTTGTCTGAAATGCTAATAAATTTGCTTGAGGCCTTAGATATTCAAATTCAAATGTATATTTTCTAAAGCATTTTACAAATTTAGTGTTCTTGGCTACATACAGTATATTTGCATACATGCTATTAGGTTTATGTTACAAATAATGCCATTTTAAGTAAAAGACACAGATGATCAATAACATACAGAGACATTGGGAAGGTTTTCAAATCAAACATATCCACACATATACCAGACCCAACGGCTGTGCCTTGCACTAAGCGAATTCTCAAAAACATTTGTCGAATGAATGCTTGACTGGATAGCATTTATCTTGTTATTTGCACCTAAAATTAACTCTCCAAAGCTATTTCTAGTAGAAATATAATTTTAAAATTTAACAATTTTATTCTTAATTAGCTACTTCTCAATGGCAAAGCCAGGTCAGTTGATTCCAGATTGAATAGCAAAGTACTCAGTGATCAAAAGACCAGGTACATTTACTACGTGGTTGGACAGCTCTGATACCATCAGTAAGACATTCATTCAATATATTGAATGACTCCATTTGTCATACGTTCATACAAAACAAAACAATCTCATTAGTTTTTATACCATATTATCACAAAAACAAAAACTAGTAGATATAATATATATAGACATATACATACATACATATATATATATATATATATATATATATATATATATCTCATTTAGTAGACTTAGTAGACTTCAGGTATCTCTTCTCAGTGAGAGAAGCAATCTATCCTGAGTGAAGCAAGCCTTGTGTCTACATAACAATTGCTCAATGATGCACAGAACACACTTTAACTGTCTTCCATGTATGCCCACCAGATGGTTGGCAACATGAATGTTGACACCACTATTAATGCCAAGCCTTTGAAGCAGTAACATTTTTTGTGAAACCAAAGACTAGCTGTAATGACTACTATGGAGTTTTAGCACCTAGGAAGATAATGGTCAATATTTGTTAAACGGAATATCCCTGGGTCATTTTTGGTACAGACCCCTCTCGTAACTTTCCCCAATCTGCTCTGCTTCATGCAAATTGAAGCTTTACTGAGGCCCATCACTAAAAGTTCAAACATTTGATAGAAGACAGATTATTTTTCTCAATCAAAATTCAGATCACTTTAAGTCATTTCAAAGCTTTTGCCCTAGTACTTAAGCAAGACAACTGACAATTCATTTAGCAAATTGGTTAGTATATCTACATGTTAATGAAATTACTGCTATGAGAGAGTTCTTGAGCTGTAATTTAGTAAGATAATTCACATAACAATGTCTTTAAAAATTAAAGTTTTTAATTTTAATTTTTAAAGACACTGTTTCCAAAAATTCACAAGCAATTTAGTCAAATATTAAAGGTTAGTTTTAATACCACTAGCAAACAAAGTCTAAAAATGACCTTTGAAGTAAAAAATGATTTAAAGTAAGGCTATTCATTTTATATTTCAATATTATGGCTTTTCAATAGTACAACTGAATAAAAATATGCCCACTGCTCTGCATTAAATCATGCGACACAGGAAAAGATCTACTTGAACGAATGAAATAATACTTTTGTATTTTAAATCCAAAGGTATTAGATTCAAAACACAGAGTCATTTACTCTCAACTGAACACTTCCAAATCAATAAATACTATTCTTTCTACAAAATGTACAAGCTCAAAGGACTGAAAATGAGTTGTTTTCTTAAATTATTTATCATGCCCTTTAGGATTTGTTTACTTGTTCATTTTCTTGGCTCTCCAAGTTAGTGTCAAGATTAATTTCATTTCATTCTGAATTTAATGATCCCAAAATTTAAATTAATTGACTCAAAACCAATGTCATTTCAATGTCATATATATTATATTATCATAAGAAGTTTACCTAATTTTAAATTGAACGTTATTTCTGCAAGAAGAGTGACCAGTGAATGCATGGTGAATCCAAGCCACCAGCAGAATACATTTTATGAAGAGACAGAAAACAGTATGAGACTTCAGATTTGGAAACTGATAACGTTTACACTATAAATTCAATATTATATATCCAATATAAGTAAAACCAGCACAGAAATTCTCTCCCCCTTTCTTTTTTCTCTTTAAATAGGAATGGAAATACATGTAAAATTCTAATCTCAAATTTTTCATACTTTAATATTACATTAAATTTTGTAATATTAGCAGTTGATATTAGAAAAATGTATAAGATAGAATGCTTAAGGTGTATTGACTATGAATTTCTAGTTCACAATTATTTTTGAATCAGGTCCTAAGTTAAGATCCAAAATTTCTATGCATGACCTTCCCTTTTAGGTGGGGAGGGGAGTTGTCTATGCTAAGAATTTGGAAGAAGCAGGTTTTAGCAGCATTTGAAGGTGCACTGGTAATAGAGGGGTATGTAGCATTAAGGTAAACACATCCTAAAAACTCAAGGCCAGTTAATGCCCAATGTCACATGGAGGTACATATGGCATTGAAAAAAACTGTCATTATTCATTCATCTATTAGGTATTTTTTTACTGTTACCACTGTGTTGGAATTATAATCAAGTTTTATGTGATGTACTATCTAAAACTGCTATTTTTGATGATGAGGAATATGATACAAAATAGTTTTTCAGATTTCAACAGTGTTGAGTTTCCTCAAAATGTGCATCCAGAGTTGTAAAATGTCCAGGAGATCCTATAATTTTCATAGATTTAAAGCATTTTACATATTTCCATTCACCTGTTTTGAATATAAGATGTATAATTTAATGACAACACATGCCACCTAACTCCAAATTTACTTACAAATCATTGTCATATTACAATAGTTCTTATATTGATAAGGAAAAGTGGCATAATGTATTAAGAAGGCAGACTCCTGGGTTCAAATTTTGGTTCTACCCTTTGTCAATCAAGTGACTTTATGCAAGTCACTAGGCTATTCTTCGCTTTGGTTCCGCAACTCTAAAAATGGGCATGAAGAAAAGATTACCATGTCACATCATTATTATGAGGATTAAGTGAAGCAATAACAACAGAATACAGGCAAAGCAATTGGAGGTATTACTGGGCATGTAGTAATCCCTTAATAAGTGTTAGCTACAATTTTTATTATGATCAGAAATCCTAGTGACTGATGTTAATATAAACCATTACTAATTTTTGAGCACTTAGTGAGTACCAAGCATGATAGATGATACATTTATGTTTAACCCTAAAATAATATTAAGTACATTCTATTCTAAAGAAAGTAGATCCTTAAAAACATAAAATATGTTAACTTATAATTACCATAATAGCTGATAATTTGCCCCATAGAATATAGCAAAGTACAAATAAAATCGTTTTAATGACCCTTTCATGCCTCTAATGAGGATTACTGTTTCCAGGATGGTGATGAGCAAACAGTCATGACGGTGTGAAAGAACTTGTTGCTAATCAGCTGTGTTCACTCATTAGCCCTATGAATGTTAAATCCTTGAAAGTTTAGATATTTGTGTAAAGATTTCTTTATTAAATTCAAAATATTCAACTTTTTCTTGAAAACTCTGATGTTAGGTTCCTTGTTTTTCATTATATATGGACTTCTCACAAAAGTCTCAAGAGCTTCTTTGCCAAATAACAATTATTATTACCTTGCCTGGTTGGTGTACAAACATCGCATACACATCTAACACGGTACTTTCATTATTCAATACACAATGGCTAATGATGAAGGTTTTTAATAATAGTTTGAAAATCATGATCAAATTTCATAAATTACAATTTAATAATGGGCCAGACGCAGTGGCTCATGCCTGTAATCCTAGCACTTTGGGAGGCTGAGGAGGGCAAATCATTTGAGGTCAGGAATTCAAGACCAGTCTGGCCAACATGGTGAAACCCCGTGTCTACTAAAAATATAAAAATTAGCCAGGTGTGGTGGTGCATGCCTGTAGTCCCAGCTACTTGGGAGACCGAGGCAGGAGAATGGCTTGAACCTGGGAGGTGGAGGTTGCAGTGAGCCCAGATTGTACCACTGCACTCCAGTCTAGGTAACAGTGAGACTCCGTCACAAAAAAAAAAAATGCATAATGGTTTGCATATACTTTAGATATGAAAAGCATTTCACATACTAAATTAGCATAAACTCACATGATCACAATCATGAGTGTTTTGTTTTGAAAATTATGGATTTAAAATAAATATTACTGTATTCACTATGCTAAAACAATGTTATTGTATCAATGTAGAAATGATAAACATAATATATACTTTAGAATGAGGATAGAATACACCTTGTGCTTCCACAAATTATCAAGGTCCCTAATGGTACTTTAAAAGTACAAATAAAGCTTTATTTTCATATCTGATACATATACCTTGACAGAAAAATTCTCATGATGGTGTATTCTTTTAGAGTCTTACTTCTCATATGAGAGCCTTCATAAAATTAAGACTTTTGCGTAGATAAGTTAAAGGTTAAGTTTTGAAATAGGCTTATTTTCCCCTTCTTCATCCTGGTTCCCCTCCCTGCACTCCTCTGATCCCCAGGGCCATTATAGCACAGCACCCAGTATTCATGGCCCAAGGAAGCCATGCCCATTGCAGACACTAAGGATAGCTCTGACTTGGTGCAGCTGTCCACAACCATAAAGGATGCCTGAAAGCAGCTAGAAGAAAGTGAGGCTTGCTGGAGCCCTCAGTCAGCTCTCTTCTCCTCTAATGAGAAAGAAGCCCTTAAGAGAAAGAGTAAAGCATGTTTTTCCCACTTTTTACACATTAATGACTTTCTCTCTTGCAAATAGGGGACTGAAAACCTATACCACACAGTCTATCTTGTCCTTAACATTTTTCATGATGATTTGCAAAGTGTGGCCATGTTTCTTCAATAATAGCCTTCTTCAAAAGGAACTCTCCATTATTACATGTGTCCACTTGGAAAAGATGAAAAGAAACACATTAAAACAATTTTAATGAATTGGAGAGGAGGCATGGTGGTTAATTTTGAAATTTCTATTTTTTTGTTTATGTTCCAGGAATGGATTTTACTCTAAAAATGAATACTTAATGTCAATACAGAGAAACATCACTTTGTGAAGCTAAATTGTCTGACTGAACTCCTATCTATTTCCAGCATAAATATCTGTATAAACTGAACACTACTTGTTTGCAATGGGAGATTTAGAGAAAAAAAATGCATTTCTTTGTCTTCAGTGGAGAACGTTTAGCCAGCATGTAGTTTGTCTAGTCCCGCATTCAGGAGCTTCTGACTGCTTGATTTTTTGAGATTTCTTTTCATTCTTCTCCAGCTGGGGGAGGCGGCTCACACAGCTTGTACAGCCTAGAAAAGGCATGGGAAAGTGTGACAGTGACTTAGTGTATTACCATTGCCTAAGGTGTCTTTATTGGTAGAACAAAGACACTGATGATAATTTCTTGTTTCATGAGTCACGATCAGGTTGTCTATTTCACTAAAAACAACATACGAATTAGCAAACTCCAAAAATTAGATTCTGTGATTTAGAAAACACCAGTGCCTCTTTGCACATCTTGATGGCTATGGGTAAAGCAATGCTGAATTTTTTAAACCTGCTACTTTTTCTCCAATGCCGACTACCCAGGCTGTTCACCACAGTCATTGTAAAACCTGCTCTCTGGATTCCAGGAAATAATATTATTATGATAGTTTCCATCATGTCTATCATGATTATCTTGTAGCAGGATAACAGCTATCTCATAGGAGTCTACTGATTTTCTGACTAGTTTTAGAAACGTGCTTCATTTTGTACTATCCGCAGAATACAGGCAGTTGGCTGTGGATAGGGTGACATGGCAAGATTCCTGAGGCCTAAATCCCAAAGGCACAATTGGCTAGAGTTTTCTAAGGACAAATTGCCCAGCTTTGCCCACAGCCCACTCACTCAACAGTGGACTCTCCAAGTGGGTCAAGGAATCCACTTGAACCATGGAGATGCCTGGAAATGCTTCCCAATTGCAGCCCAGGTCTAATTGTTCGAGACTATACAGCATTAAAGGAAAGCTCAGGGGGTTTAACTAGGGTTACACAAGTTCCAGTGCTCCATGTTCTCGTAAGTGGTTAAATGATAATAGCAGAAGCAAAATAAAAGCGAACATAATAGCTACCTGATAGCCCTAGTGACCTCAAGGTCATACACATTACTTACAGCATATCCTGAGAGCTTGATTAGCTGCCCTATAGTGCTGGATTGGACTACACCTGTTCTCTAAACAGCACCCATGGCCACACTGGTCCCACTGCAGAGCTTGCACTAATGATGTGAAAATGTAAGGTGCAGATTTCTGCTTTGCATCTTTTCATAACAGCACTCCAAACCTAGGACTAGCTGTAGTGATTCAATCCCTTTTACCGACTACATTGAAAACAGCTTCGATGAATTGTTGACCAATTTAGCAAGTTATAAATTTCCTCTCCCTTTGACATTTAATCCCATGCTAATTATAAATCAAAGGAGAAGAATGAGCAAGATTTAATATTAAGTTATAAATCCTGGTTAACAAAATGAGCTTTCCTAATATGAGAACATGCAGAAGCAGCTGTTGACTTTGGAGGTTTGCAAAATGTATTTCAAGTCTGGAAGGTGGTTTATGCTCTACATGTTATCTCCGTGCAAGAGGCGAGTACTGAAATAAAGACATCTCACATCAGAAAAAGCTTATTTCATCCTTCCCGGAGAAAAGAATACATTAAATTGACCTGATGTACTTCAAAGGTTCTTTTGCAACTGAAGAATATGGTGTTACTTCAAATTGCATTCCCAGGGCTGGGATAATAAAATGATCAGAAGGTTCTTTTTCTTCCTAATTTCCTTCCTCATTTCCCTGACAGTGCTGCCTAATGAATGAAAAGGCACAATGGGCTTACTCACGTAGGACAGGAATGGGAAGATGGGTGGCAAATATCCTGCCCCATGAGATCTGGGCTGAGCCATCACGTTCCATTACCTTGCTCAGCACATTTCCAGTAATGTAACTAATAGTACTGGGTAGAGGAGTCTTTGAAATGTCTGCCCTGCAAATTGGAGAAAAGGCTACTCCCTGTGATCACCTAATGAAATAATAGCTCTGGGTATTGTGGAACTGGGCAGATTCAGCTTCTGTGAGGCTTCTTGGAAGTGACTCAGGGTTATTTGAGTTCAGACACATTTGTAATGGAAATTGCAGAGCTTTGGGAATTTAGAATAGGCAGATGAAGTTTCGAAGTGAAATGTAATAGGTAAGAGTTGGACTCTGATCCTGCACTGAAACATTTATTTTTTGGCAGGTAAATTATTCGGCAGTGTGAGGCCTTGGTCTGCCCAACATTTGGGGCCCTTTTGTAATCTCATTCCACTCATGCACATCTGTGGCCCTGCACCAAAAAGGTCTGTTTCTGGCCTCTTTCTCCTATTCTTGCCTGGGCTCAGGTAGCCCAGATTTCCAGCCCAAACGTAAATCTGCCAAGAACAGAACTTTCCAACTTCATGCTACAGATGATGCCTTTCACCTTCCACATAGCAAAAATAAAAGCCACGTGAAAGGAGGCCACAAAACAAATGCCTCTTTCAAGGTTAAAGCATCAATAACACTCTGTCCCAAGGCAATTCTCCCCATCTTACATATGAGAAAACTGAGTCTCAGAGAGGAAAAAAACCTGACTAAATAAGGTCACGCCACCATTTTTTTTTTCATCTTTTTTTTTTAAGACAAGGTCTCGCTCTCCCTCCCAGGCTGGAGTGTAGTGGTGCAACCATAGCTCATTGCAGCCTCAACCTCCCAGGCTCAAGCTATCTTTCCATCTCAGTCTCCTGAGTAGGTGGGACCACAGGCAGATGGCACCATGTCTGGCTATTTTATTTTTTATTTTATGTAAGGACAAGGTCTTGCTTCGTTGCCTAGGCTGGTCTTGAACTCCTGGTCTTAAGCAATCTTCTCACTTCGGCCTCCCAAAGTGCAAGGATTACACATATGAGCCACCATGCTTGGCCCATTTTTTTCACTTTTAACCACTGTAGAATGCCCCCTCCCAATTAAACAAATAAAGAAAATCAGGTTTTCATAGCACAAGAGTTCCAGATTTTGTGACATAATAGAGAATAAAGCCAGTGTGCTGAATGTGCAATCTGACATCTGGAATGTAGTATTTGGTTCTTGAGGAAGAGAGGCTTATTTCTCTGAAGAGCAATGTATGAAGCTGGGGGTGGGGGGAAGGTCCTTTGTACTCCAACCTCACATACATCCTATCACGATACCCATTCACTTGATTCTCTAAATTTATTTTGTCTTTGTATTCTACTAGGCTGCAAGCTCTTTCAGTCCATAAAGTGTTTCTCATCCATCTTAATTCCCGAATGCCAAGAGCAATTCTGGACACATCTTTTAGACAGAGATTGCTAAAGTGGAAGATGCAAAATTCATTGGAGCCAAGCGTGTCCAGGAAACATCCCTCCCCAGAGCCGGCTTTACCTACCTCAGAATTATTAAACTCTGATACTCTGCTTTCTAGCTTTCTGATTTCCTAAATTATTAGATGCATTCTTCCAGTAGTGTGACTATGGCTGATTGCTCCTTTTTGAATTCCAGAACAACTGTCTCCTGTCCATGGCTCAGTAGATTCTGTAGCCTCCTCTGCTTTCTCTTCAGTGCTGGCATTCCCTGGAGGTGTCCTGACCTTCTCTCAGTCTCTCTTACCCATTCATCATGGTAATGGAACTGATCTCTGTGTCTTCACCTACCGCCTAAATATCGATGACTCATAGGACTATAGCACCACCTATTGTTTTCTCCTTCGTTTTCAACCAGTATATTCGACCATCCACAATGTGCTCTCCAGGGATGACCACTGATGGTCAACCTCAGTACTACCAAGCTGAGCTCCCATCTCCTCCCCATGTGTGCTTCCCCTCTGTACTCACTGTCTCAGATGAAAGAACCATCAGCACCTCATTATCCAAGCCAAATATTTGGTGGTCATCCTAGAATCTTCCTTTTCTATAAACTCCTTCACTCAATTAGTGTCCAAAGAGTATTAATTCTGTGTTCTAAATATCTCTCTGATCCATCCTCTCATCTTGGTCCTCAACATTACCATAATCTTTTTTTTTAAGCTCCTGCTTCAGTCTTAGCTGTCCTCAAATGGGCCCTCCTGATGTTGCCAGAGATGAATTCCAAAATTCAAGTCTTCCAGAGAGGAAGATTGCTTATGCATGCCTCCCTATTGTCTTCAAGTTAAAATCAAAACTCTTCTGGACTTCTGCAAGTCTCTTCTGATCTGGCCCCTACATCTCTAGCCTCACTTCACATCACACTTGAATCATATTCGACCACCAGTCATTGAGGTCTAAGTGTAGTTCTCAGAATGTTGTCTTCTCTGGTCCTTAGTGCTATTGCATCCCCTATATGGGACATGCATTACAATGCGGACTGGCCCAGGAGTATTCTGTGACCTCCTCTCTCTGTTCTTAGGCTACATTATATCCCTTCTCCATGCTCTCATGACAATCCGAGCCTATTTCCATCTTCTTATCACACACCGTGTACTATTTTTATTCTATTCCATTGTTGCTCTGCTACACTTCAACAACTGGCGGAGGACACTATGTCTTCAGTCCTCTAGCACTTAACAAGGGGCCTGGCACCTATAGACACATAGCAGACATTCAACATATGTACTCTGAGTAAAAGTCAAGTGTATAGTGAGAGGAAAACTCTGACAGGGATGGGTTCAGGATTTGAACCAAATACTATCTCAGGCAGAAATAGAAAACTTCAGTTCCAAGAGTATTTCCAGAAACATTATCCCAGTTTTGCCCATGGCTGGCCTCGCCTTGAATGCCAAATGTATTCTTCAACTCAGTATCTTTGGGGTCGGAGTCCAGGTTCTCAGTTGGAAGAGATCCCAGCCCCTCTGTGCTCCTTGGCATTCTCTGCACCCACCACAGGGTGATTCTTGCATTCTACCTTTCCTTGTAATTATGCCTTCTTCACCTCCTCTTTTTAACGAAAAGCTTCATGAGGGCCAGGGCTATTTCTAAATCAGGTTTATACTCTCCTTGGGGCACAGCAGAGTGTTTTGCATTTTTTAGGTCCTCAATAAATATTTGCAGAATGAAAGAATAAATAAAATACTTTTAAAAATGACTCTTGCTTTCTCTCTCAGGCCTATTACTCCCTGGTAGATAATGTCAACTTCATGGCTGGCTCATTTTATGAAGTTTCATTTCAAGTGTTTCAAACATAACGCAATTTTTTTTAAAAAAGCAAGTTCATTGGTTTCTTTTCTTGTATTCAGCTTGCATATTGGTTTACTGATCAGGGTGTGGTGCTGAAGTCAGATACCACCCACCCTGCCACTGTTTATTAGTTTTCCAGGTCTAGCTAGCTAAGAAGACCTTGCTGAGCCATGATCTTGTTTTCTTATTGGAATTTTAACACTTCACTGGGTCTATTATCCAAATATACCATGCCTCCCAAGGTGCTGGATGGAGAGTATGTATGTAAAAATAATCCTTTAGCAATAGGAAGTCTTAGATTCTAACCTAATCCACTGTGAAAGACAACATTAACAAAACTTGTGGATTAAATAGTTAGGAGTCAGCACTAAAAATAAATGCAATTAGAACATGAGTGCTCCATCCATTTTCAGGGGGAAAATATGTTTTCCCTGTGAAAGCACTTTCACTACCCACATGATTTTTCAGAATGAAATGTAACTTCATAAATGCTGCAGCCATCATTCTCACTCTGGTAACTGCTCTGTAAATGGAAATAGTGTTTTGTCTGTGGCCGTGTTTGGAGGAGCCTACTTTTGGTTAAAACACAAATGTATAAAAGCAATCAAATGTAAAAGACATTATTTAGCTTTTCCCCACTTCAAGATAGCTGGGTGCCTACCCTCATTACCAGGGAAGTAAAACCCAGAACGTTTCTCTGGTGGTTATTAATTAAGTTCATTTGTTTTAAAGGTGAATGGGAGTCCTTTCTTATGATGCTGTGTGGACTGTAAATATTTGAGATAAATAAAAATCTCATTCATTCATTTCTTCATTCAGACATTCTTGAAATCTGTTCAGATATTTGATGTTTACTATGATAAGTAATAAATACAATCCCAAAAAATTATCTGTCTCCGGAGAACTCATGTTCAGGTTGGGCAAAGAAACATGTGACAATATACTGCAACTAATTATAATAAAGGTTATCATAGGCCAATATGACAAGATGCTAAGGGAGTACAAGAGGAAGGAAACTCAAGCAAGACTCCAAGGAGAAAATGACATCTAAGCTAGGTTTTGCAGTGAAATAGGAGTTTTCCATACAAACACATATAGGAAAGGCAATCATGTTACAAGGAACAGCATGTTCAGTCACAGAAGTATAAATGAAAATGGCATTTTGGTTGTTTGGCACAGCTGGATTACAAATTTTAGTAGTGCCTGTATGAGCTTTTCATTTTGAATTCATGATAGAACTTGCAAAATAGAATAATAGCCATTTATTTCTGAGAGCATTTATGTGTAATCACAGTTAGCCATTGGGTGTTTTAAGGGCACTCTTTGTAATTACAATCAGTATGAAACTGGACACATCCTAGATCTGTTGCATTAGCGGAGGGATGCTGCCTAGAAAATGCTGGCAAATCTTTCGGTCAAGGGCAGAGCAGGGGATGCATTTACCTTGGTGCAGACTGTGGGGTGCGGTCTCTAACTCCCAAATTCTTCGCTGTGTTCTGAACTCTTGCTCCCTGAAATTCAGGAAAACCACTTTTATCCCTACAATGTATTAGTAATAATTTAACATACCATTAACATTTGTGTGTAGGATATTTATTCCAACAAT
This sequence comes from Cacajao melanocephalus, assembly GCA_963573385.1. Taxonomy (NCBI): domain Eukaryota; kingdom Metazoa; phylum Chordata; class Mammalia; order Primates; family Pitheciidae; genus Cacajao; species Cacajao melanocephalus. Next base: position 16,998 of record CAUYLG010078123.1, on the reverse strand, counting down.
GTCTTTAACATCAAGGGAGATTAAAAGGAAGACAGATATTGCCATCTGAGCATTTTCAAAATCAATACTTTTAAGAATAAAAATGTGCTGTTATGTTGCTTTGTTTTTATTCCTAGAAGTAATCAATACTTCAGATGCTGAAAACAGGACAGACACAGTGGCTCATGCCTGTAATTCTAGCACTTTCGAGGCCAAGGTGGAAGGATTACTAAAGCCGGGGAGTTCAAGATCAGCCTTGGAAACATAGTGAGACTCTGTCTCTACAAAAAATACAAAAATTAGCCAGGCATGGAGGCACACAACTGTGGTCCCAGCTACTGGAAAGGCTAAAGTGGGAGGATTGCTTGAGCGCAGGATGTCAAGGCTGCAGTAAGCCAGTCACTGCATTCCAGCCTGGGAGACAGAGTGAGACCCTGTCTCAAAAAAAAAAAAAACACAAAAAAAAAAACAGACAAAAATTTTAAACAGATGTTAAAAACAGTAAATGAGCATACTATAAATACCTGCTTTGTGTTACCACTTTTCTGGAACAGAAATCACAGTTTAATCACACTTGTGTACCTGTTTTTTTCTTACCTGAATCATTAACTATTTTAAGTTTACTAGTATTTAGCAAAAAAATATTTCCTTAGCTACTTCTAAAGCAATTTCTGGACAAGCTATGCCCATGCAGATCTATGAAATCTAATAATTCTGCCTCAGAGTTTATAATACAATCTACTTTGGCAATGAAAAAATCTTCACAGTCTGTCAAGTTCATGAATGAAGTTATAATCACTTCAGTTCCTCATGAAAATTACTTACTACATAGGACCAAACATTAGAGTTTGGGGTTTGGAATAGGTTAAGCAGAGTTGTTCAAAACCTCTGAAACTCTCTCTCCAGCTACTGAATTCTGAACTAAGAAAAGAAACAAGATATAAAGAAGGAAAAAACATAAAGAACATATTCTCTCAAAAAGATCCTAAAATAGAAAAGCAAACAGGGAAGGGGATGTGGAATCAAAAAGAAAGGTGGGAAGAAATTTAGGAATTGCAATTAAGGAGTTAAGAAAAACTATTTTGGCTGATCCAAAAACAGTTATCTCAACTGACTGTTCACAGGCAGTTACAGAGAATTAAATGCATTGTTCTGTTCTTTCCCCCACTTCTCACCACTGCACTTGACCAATCTTAAACAAAAACAAAACAAACAAGGAAAGCTTTTTATTTTGAAGTAGTTTTAGACTTAGAGAAAAATATAAACAGAACCCAGACTTTATATACTCCACGTGGGTTCCCCTAATGTTAAATGTCTTCACTTAACCACAATTAACGTTGGCACAATGCTATCAACTAAACTGCACATCTTAGGCAAATTTCTCCATTTTCTCCCACTAAGGTCTCTTTTCTGTTTCAAGATCCAACCTAAGATCCCATATTGCCTTTTACTTACATCTCCTTAGTCCCCTCCAATCTGTGACGGTTCCTTAGCTCCTTCCTGCCTTTCATGACCTTAACACTCTTGATAAGTATTAGTCATTACTTTGCAGAATGTCTCAGTTTGGGTTGATTTGATGTTTGCTCATGATTAGAAGCAGGAAATGCACTTGGGCAAGAAAATCGTAGAAGTGATGTCATGCCCTTCTCAATGCATCCTATCAGGGGATACAAGATGCCAGCATATCTTATTACTGCTCACATTAACTTTCATCACTTCGATGTCTGCCAGATTTGGCCACTGGAAAGTTACTCATTTCTTTTTCTTTTCTGTTTTTTTTTTTTTTTTTTTTTGTAGTTAATAAATATGTTTGGGGATATACTAGGAGACTATGCAATATCTTGTTTTTCTTCAAACTTTCACTCACTGATTTCAGCCTCTGTTGGTGTATCTTGTCTACAACAATAATATTGTCATATTTATGAACTAGAATTCTGTTAGAGTAACCTCTTTTCTCCAAATTATTTATTTATTCAAGTATATATTTAAATCAGTATGGACTCATAATTATTTTATTCGATGAGATATAATCCAATACTTTTATTAATTTTTTTTGCTAAAATTGTTTCAGTTTTGGCCACTGGGAGCTCTTTCTCATTGTTTCTTGTGCCTTTTTAATATGCTGCCATCATTGTTTAGTACTCCTTTATTTTATGGCACCTGAAGATGTTCCAGGCTCATCTTCTTTGTCTCATCTGGTAATTTACCATTTCTCCAAGGGGCCCTGGCCCTTTTTAATTGGAGAATGGTATTTAGAAGCCAAGATTTGGACATTGAGTGTGCTCATTACTACTGGGAGAATAACTGCAACTAGGGCTTTCCAGTAGGCAAAGCTAATTTACAAATACTAACATACTCATACATCTATATTCAGTTCCACATCTATCCATATTTGTATATGTCTGTGTGTGTATTTATCAGTTCATACTGATACATGTGATTTTAATCCAGTAGCACAGGGTTCATTCCAGATTCCAGCCTTCTTCCTTTCCTTATTTGTAACCTTTTTCTCAGTGAGAGAAATCAGCTTCTTGTTATTTACAATATCTTATTTGTTTATTCTTAGTAACACATAAATTAGTTTTAGAATTCCTAAATCAAAGCCGGTGAAAAACAGATTTATTGACTAGTGTGAAGTAGTTGTGTACAATGCTTGTTGTCTATAATTTTATATAATATTTCCATTAAGTAATTCCATTAAGAAAAATGTTTGCTTTCTAAAAGATTTCAAATAAAGCTGATCCTTGTCATGGTGAAGACATCAACTGGCATATTTCACTTTGAATTAATCTATATTGTTCATAGACTTAACATGCCAGCTACTTGTGTTTTTATACTCTTGCTGATATTTCTCCCTCTACTTAAACACTCTTCCTGACCCCTTCCCTTCCTGTATGCACCATATTTATCCTCCAAGTTCCAAACCAAATATCAACTTCATTAATAATTGATTGGTCATTCACTATATCAGATACTGTTTTAAGTGCATTAAGTATGTTGGTTTATTTAATCCTCGCAACACTATGAAACAAGTACTATTATTGTCCTTGTTTTAATATTGAGGAAACTAAGTACCAAAGATGCTAAGAATCTTCCCCTGAATCATCTGGATAGTAAACACAGGAGTTGGAATTCAAATTGTGGCCGCTTGGCTCAAGAGTCTGTTCTTTTTTAGTCACGGTAGCAAAGTCATGGAATCAACCTACGTGCCCATCAACAGAGGGCTGGATAAAAAAAACATGTGGTACATATACACCACGGAGTACTATATGCTGTAGAAAGGGCAAAATCCTGTTCTTTGCAGCAGCATGAATGCAGGTGTAGGCCATTATCTTAAGTGAATTAACACTTAAATAGAAAATCAAATACTGCATGTTCTCGCTTTTAAGTGGGGAACTCAACAATGAGTACATATGGTCATAAAGATGGAAGCGACAGACACTGTGGTCTCCAAAAGGGGAGAGGAAGGAGGTGGGACAAGGATTAAAAAAATCGTCTATTGGGTATTATATTTACTATTTGGGTGATGGGTTCAATCAAAACCCAAACCCCAGCATTATGTAACATATCCATATAACAAACCTGCACACGTTCTCTTTGAATCTGAAACAAAAGAGAAACATACTCTGTGCTCTTAGCTGCTATCATAAACTCACCTGCATGGAGCCCTTCTCCAATCATCCTAGTTAGAATGAAATCATTGAACAAATATCCTTTGGCATTCACTTTGTACTAGCTACTATTTTGAGAAACGGTGATTCCAAAATCAGTAAGACTTATCCCAGCCAGGGAGGGGCTCACGGTCTACTCATTTACTCCCTGTTCTGAGTCTTGATACACTGATCTTGGATACCCTGTAGAGACTTGCTTGCTTGTGCCTGTGGCATGGTGATTTTCCTGTGCATGTGTCCACCATGAGATTAGGCAAGGACAACATCAAGTTCACGTCTTTGTTCTTAGTGCCCAGTGCGATGCTTTGCTACTGTAGATAAGGGGTCAGGATACTTTGGTATCCCAGTTTTATTAAAAAGGTTAAGAAGACATTTTTTATAGGCTGCCATCAAAGAACACTATGCATATACAATTTATAGCATAGAAAACTAAGTTTATGATGTAAATGACAGTTTCTCTTGTAAGCCTTTATTAATCAAATCAGCTGGTTACCTAAAGTGCTGCCTAAGGTTGTTATAATCATTACCAAAACATCGTGAAAGCCATAGTACCCTTCTCTTCTGTCTTTCATCTTTCCTTCAAACTCAAGCAATGAGTTAAAATAACAACTCTATGAAAAGTATATACACAAAATCTGTAGAGAAAAACAATGCTGCATTTAAAATAAGAACAGTAAATCATGCCAAAAACCTTCTTGTTCTCAAAATAAAACCCTAAAAATCTTAGTTTTATCATATTATTCATTCATATATTGTGAAACTTTAATAGATAATAAATATTCTTTAATATATCATAATTTAAATTTGATAATGCAGTAATACAGATACTTCAACATATACTGAAGATGACAAATATCTAAGCACTCAGTCTCTAAAAAGCTGAGTCTAAATGGTTAAGTAATTGTCCCTGAAGTTGAAAGGTCAAAAGGAGAGAAAAATCCAAGCTAGACCTTTGATTCAGACTTGCATTCTAACTTCTCAAATCATTAATAGGTAAGAGTTGGCTTGTGGGTTCGACCTCAGCCACAAATCTCACTGTCTGCTACTGCTGAATACTGGAGGGAGAATCGGCGACGGGGGGACTGTTGAAGAAATCTCTGTGATCACCAGTCTGTCCAGTTTCCCTAAAAGAGGGTCCCAGGATCTTTCACAAAGAAGTTATAATACCTTCGTTCTTTACCTCTCATCACCATTGGGACATCACAACTTGGGGCAGAAAAACAAATAATAAAGGAAGCAAGCTATCTATTCCAAATATATTCATTTAAAAAAAAATTAGGGGGAAGAATAAATTATATATACTGAAAAAAATAGTGCAGTTTATATGTCAACAGGAATTTTATGAGGAACCTCATGACTTTTGAGTCTTTTAAAATTATACTATACTTATATATTACATAGCAATATAACAATACTATATAAATATAACTTACATTTTATTTTAAGGAGGTTTATATCAGTTAAGTGAGTCATTAGGGCATACATAATATCAATATTACTTTAATCTCTATTTTCTCTATTTCCATATTCCATTTTAAGAAGTTAAAATATTTGATATAATTATGACTATTCAAATCTGTACAGTAGAAATGGATATGTCACCAACTCATAGCTACCTCCTTAGTGGAATATTCTATAAGAAGGTAAATTCCAGTCTCTTTTGCTTGCCATAAACTATAATTTTTAGATGTTACTTCCTAAGTCTTCCTACAAACCTACTCTAATACATAACATGATCAAACAGAAAGGCAATTAATTTCTTTCTGTATTTCTTGGCAACCTAAATCTCAACTCTGATATGGATAATCATAAGTTTACTTGGATCTACTTTTTAAAACAGAATTTGTATATGTATCCAAAAAGTCCTTCCTGAACCTGCTGGCAAATCACATCTGTGTTTACCCTTTCCAGCTGGCCTACAGCACATCACATGCTTCTTAGCTCTAATCTTTACTTAGCAAATCTCTCTTGGACTTTCAAAGATCTTGGTTTTCAATCTTCAGCTCCTGAGTCCTAACCAGAAGTACCAATGTATATGCTCTCCCTGTGCCTGATCTCTGCATTGCAGACATCGGCTTGATGTTGGCCTCCTCAGTTGATTTCTTGATGGGCTTTGTTGGCATTCTGCAATGCAGTCTTGGGAGCAAGCCCAGAAGGATTTATATGTTTGCCTTAGAGTTAGACACTAAGCTTCCAATAAACAAAGTAGTCATAATTACAAAGCATATCTTAAAAATTAAATAACTCACTGTCACTGGGCAATTCAAACCAAGTCAGCAAGTAGAGAAATTTGTTAAATCATTTTTCTGTGGTAGCCCAAAGAAAAGGTGGTAGAATAAAATAAAAAATTTAGGTCTTTTGATTTCTTTTGTCTTTCTGTAGGTTAAGTATGTTTTCTGCTAGATTGAGTACATTTTCTTAATTAGTAAATTGAAGCTTAGTGGATTTTTGTTTGTTTGTTTTTTAAAGAATTTTAAGGGTTAAAAACTAAACCACCACACTTAGAATACCATTGGGTTACTGTATAAAGTTCATTCTATTTATAAGAGAGTATATTCTCACCTATGAGTACTCCAGTAACCCAGAGATGGTCCAAAGACTGCTATTTATTCCTTAAATGAAAATTTGAGGTAGGTTATTTATCCTCAGAATAATGTACACACTGAGTATGGCATGAAAGTCCTTTGGTGGTCACCAGAAGCCACCAGGACCCTAAATTCTTTCCTCTTCTTCCTTGCCCCTGTCCCTCTCCACCCCCAGCTTTACCACCAACAATTCCTAGAAAATGCCATATGTCCTTTCACTTGTTCCTTATATAAGCACCAAATTCACTGCTGCCCCATTCCACGTGGTCAAATCCCTTTCTGCCTGCAGATTACTGCCTAGATATCCCTTTTTCCAGAGTTGTCTAAGATTCTTGCAGAACCTCAGACTGGTGCCTGCAGCATCTTCTCCTTGGGAGCATTTCTCATTCATGAGTTACCTCTGAGCCTAGTGAACTGCCCATCACATCCAGGCACCTGTCAGACACCTGATAAATGAACAAAGGAATCTTCAAGTCCATGGCCTGCAAAACAACTCTCCTCAAGTCTGTATGAGACCTACCTGCTTCCGCATCACATCTGTAGCCTGCATGATATAGCGAGGTGGCAGTCCGTGGCTTCTGGCCAGAATGATCGCTTGCTCCAGCGTCACGCTCAGGGTGCACCTGGGGGCCAAGGTAAGGGCAAGTCAGACCCCACAGTTCCTTATACACCCTTTGAGACTATGTGGATTACCAATTGCAAAATCAGAAAGCACCAGCCAAAATCAAAGCAACTAGGCAATGAACCGCTGATTTTTCTACATAGAACACCAGTTTAAAAATAGATCATAAAGGTACAGTACTGGGGTCAGAAATTAAGTATTTAAATTTAAAACAAATCCATGATGAACTATGTTTATGAGAGTACTTATCTACAGAAAATTAACCAGAATTAGAACAAGTTTTATTACTAAATATTATTCTTTGATATTTCATATAATTTAGAAGAAATGACTAAAGAATATTTACCATTAACGTCTACATATTGATAGTTAATAGATTTATACTGATTTATGCACAAATATTGTAGAAAAATAAACACTGAAATTACTATTTCTTGAGGTCAGAATTGATTTTTTAAATGTGTGTATTGGACCCAACTAAAAGAGTGTTTGTAAAGGTTCCAAAAAAAACTTATAACTAGTTTTATAGAAAGGTGATACCAAGAGTAGCCCCGAGCAAAGTGTTCTAACCGGCATTTCGTGATTGGTGAGCCTGTGTTCTTTTCCTTCTCTGTAAGGCATTCTTTTCTGTTCTTCCACATTGACCTCTACAGTAGCTCTTGAAGCTTATGTTTATTTATTAACATTTTTAAGTGCTGGTTTCTGAATTGTTCTTTTAAGAGTAACTTTTGCATACATTTCATAAAAATTGTCATTAATTTTAGATACTTCTCCTAAAATTTGTATTAATGAATTTTGTTTTACTTGTTTTTTTTTTTTGACAGATTCATATTTTAATTAGCCTTTTCCCCATTTTTGCATTTACCTACCTGTAGTTTGGTGTTTTATTTGTGTATTAGATCTGTCTAGTATTTTTTACCAGCAAATAATGGTAAGTTCTACAATGCAGTTGTTTCTGTGGGAGAAATATCTAACTCATTGTTTATTAAGGCTCTAACACAGAAGTTCTTGGTTATGAGACTCTAACACAGAAGTCCAATTCATTTGGTAGGTTTTGATACTGATAATTAAGATAAAAAGAGAGAGGGATTTAAAATATTCCTGTTGTAATATTAGAAAGAACCTGACAAATACGACTGTGTGGTTACATATAATTGCCTTCTAAGGAGAAACATGTAAGTTCTATTGGCTGTTAAATGACTTAAAAGGCAGCTTTCTCATTACCATTACAGAGAATTCATTATTATAAATTCATTATTATGAACACATGTTCAGGTGGGCTAACATTTCATCATTAATTTCTAGTTGCACATGATGTTCACAAACTTTTAGTGTGTGAGTCTGATAATGACGCATATTGTTTTACATGTACATGTGAGCTGCAGAACAGTCTATGCTGATGGAGGCCAGGCAGTGTAACTAACAGTTCATGTTTAAAAAATCAATTTTCTACAAAGCATTTAATCACCAGCTTACTCAACAGACCATAACCTTTTTCTCTTCCTTAAGGTCTCCTCCACTCCAATTTTTAAACCTTTATTGATCCTAACATTTTAATCAATAATGCTCATTACAACAGCTGAATGAAGCCAAGGGGAGAAAAAAAAAATCTTTATCTTTTTCTAATCATGCTGAAATATGTCTGTGCTTTCCTGATAAAGCACAACTTGCTTTATCTCTCTTGTACTCACTTATAAACAAGACTTACATGCTGTGAAGGGCTTGAAACAGGCAGCCTACAATTATTATTTATTTTCTTAATGTTTTTAAACTGATTTCTTTTTAAAATTTTATTATTATACTTTAAGTTCTGAGATACATGGGCAGAATGTGCAGATTTGTTACATAGGTATACATTTGCCATGGTAGTTTGCTGTGTCCATCAACCCTTCATCTACATTAGGTATTTCTCCTAATGCTATGTCTCCCCTAGTCCCCCACCCACCCCGACAGGTCCCAGTGTGTGATGGTCCCCTTCCTGTGTCCATGTGTTCTCACTGTTCAACTCCCACTTATGAGTGAGAACATGCAGTGTTTGGTTTTCTGTTCTTGTGTTAGTTTGCTGAGAATGATGGTTTCCAGCTTCATCCATATCCCTGCAAAGGACATGAACCCATCCTTTTTTATGGCTGCATAGTATTCCATGGTGTATGTGTGCCATATTTTCTTTATCCAGTCTATCATTGATGGGCATAATAATAATAAACATAAGCATGTATCTTTATAGTAGAATGATTTCGAATCCTTTGGGTATATACCCAGTAATGGGATTGCTAGGTCAATGGTATTTCTGGTTCTAGACCCTTGGGGAATTGCCACACTGTCTTCCACAATGGTTGACCTAATTTCTTTCTCCCTACCTCAAGTTGTAGTAAGCAGCAAATTAGCTGGCAAAGAATTTAAAAGATAGGCAATCAGGAAGCGAATGTGCTCAGGAGCATGCTCTCTGAAAGGACACCTCAAAGTGTGATTTGCAACCAATCACACACTACCTAACAGAAAACTCTACCTTTAAATGGATATGTATATTCTCTTTCCCCAGCATATCAAAAAAAGATGGCTGCACCTATATTTGCCTTTTCATGCTAACCATTCTGTATCTTTCAATTAGGTCCCAAAATTAATTTGAAATTTGAAAAACGTGAAAAGTGTTAAAAAGAGACAATTACATAAAGGTGGGAAATACTGCCTGTAATTTGATTGATGGTTGATGGGTGCAACCAAGGCGTTGTATTTCCATTCACAGCATCACAGAATTCCATTTTCCTGAATTAAGCATGTGAAGGAAAGCCTTGCAGGAAGGCTGCCACTTTTCTGTCAGTATACCATTATTTGCCCCATAGCTTTTCATCTTCTCCCAACTATCTCAACTTGAATGTCAAGTGGAAAAAATCAGCATCTGCAAGAAGCATTCTGATGCTGGCATTCTCTGATGGACTCCAGGTCCAGAAAGTGGCACATGGTTTTTCAGTAGCACATAAATATATACTCAGAGGCAGATTTACAAGGGCTCATTTGATTTTATAGGTACTTTCTGATGACCAGAGAGACTGATATGCTAGTCCTGAGCAAGAGAATGGAAGGAGCTTATTAAAAGCCAGGAACCCTTATTTATTAGGAGGTTTCTCTTTTTTTGGAGATAGGGTCTCACTCTGTTGCTCAGGCTAGAAAGCAGTGGTGCCATCTCAGCTCACTGCAGCTTTAACTTCCTGGGCTCAGGCGATCCTCCAACCTCAGCCTTCCAAGTCGCTGGGACTAAAAGAATACATCACCACATCCAGCCAATTTTTGTATTTTTTGTGGAGATGGGTTTTCACCATTTTGCCCAGGCTGGTCTTGAACTCCTGGTCTCAAACGACTCACCTGCTTCAGCCTCCCAAAGTACTGGAATTACAGGCATGAACCACCACGCGCAGCCCAATGCCGGTTTCTTACCTGATGCCCCAATCTTCCTCCTAGCATGAACTCTGTTTTACAGTTAAATTAAAATGTGAATAAATCTATATTTTTGCCCCATCTGGAAAATATAGCCCTTCAAATTTTCAGCTCCTTCTACTACAACATCACCTAAAAAATACACACACAACTCTTTCCCTAGAAGCCACAAAATAAATGTCACAGAGTAGTATTTGACCTTCATAAAAAGGCAAATGTAACATATACACTGAAGAAAGTTTTTCCATAATTTTAGTAATAAGACATTCCAAGTAATGGCTCTGCTTAGAGTATACATATGAGAAAGCACACTTGATAGGGTAGCAAAGTTATATGGAAATTTTAAATTTCCCCATAGTAAGAAAAAGGAAAAAGTCAATATATCTGTGCTTATAATTAATAAATCTCCTTGACATATTTTGTACTGAGAATAGATCCCAAATCACTCAGGTATTTAGCATAGTTTTAATATGATAAATGTAACCTATAGCTAATGGGTCCCATTTAATTTGAAGGACACTTTGATTTAGCAATGCTAAGAAAGATGAATTAAAATGTACTTTATTGCTTGATTCTTTCTTTCACTTATTCATTTGCCAAACATTTTTTGACTGTCTACTTTGTACCTACAAGTACCATAAAGTGCTGGCAGGAGTGGATTTACTTTGAAGCCACAAAAGCTTGAGTTTCAAGGCCCCTTACCTGTACAAATACCTTTCCAGGTTCTGGGAGGGGCCTTAGCACTGTGTTCACATCGTCACATGCCTTTACAAATGTGCAAAGGCAAATGTTTTAACTGCAAACGGTATGGCTGCTGTCTTCTTTACATCCCAGCTTCCTTCTCTCATGTTGGGTAGTGTTCAATTGGCTGTGGTTATTTTTGAAACTGAGCTAAAGAAAGTTTAGTTGGGTTGCGTTCAGGCTATGTTTGCTGGGACCTATTTATAGGACAATAATTACTTCCATTTATGTCTATGTTATTGTAGTATCCTGTGTAGAAATGGCTTCCAGAGTATTCCTACTGCCCATTGTACAGAGTCATCCAATGTTGGAAAAGAGGTGCAGGGCCAGTGGTCATGATGTAGTACATCCATATCCTGAGACACCCAGGATGGGAAATGTGTATGTTTTGGAGGACAAAAGGGTTGGAAATGTATACAGCCAGAAAATACTCTGTGGCATATTTTCCCAAACTTATGGTTCATATGCTAAAGAAACTTAGAGAAGTTTTTTTTTTTGCATTTGACAATAATTTTAAAATGCATAAGACATTAGTAATAAGACATTTTGAGGTTGAAAAGCTTTTTAAAATGTTTCTTTTTTTGAAAAATTATACTTTGAGTTCTGGGGTACATGTGCAGATCGTGCAGGACTGTTACACAGGTATACACATGTCATGGTGGTTTGCTGCATCCATCCTCCCATCATCTACATTAGGTATTTCTCCTATTGTTATCCTTCCCCAAACCCCCCACCCCCTGCTATCCCTTCCATAGCTCTCCCACCCCTCAACAGGCCCCAGTGTGTGAAGTTCCCCTCCCTGTCTCAGGATACAAAATCAATGTGCAAAAATTACAAGCATTCCTTTACACCAAAAACAGACAGCCAAATCATGAGCAAACTCCCATTCACATTTGCTACCAAGAGAATAAAATACCTGGGAATATAACTAACAAGGGATGTGAAGGACCTCTTCAAGGAGAACTAAAACTCTTAATAATTTAAATTTGATCATCCATGTTAGAGAAGAGGTAAAATAATTGTTCTGTTCTCTCTATAAAAATTATATTGAAAAGTTGTTATAATTTAAAGAGGCAAACAGTATGTTAACAAAAACTGTAGAGAAAAAATATACAGAAATGGGTCGGTCCATAAAGTAACAAAAATTATTGTTTTTTTGGATTTTATAATGCCTGTGACCATATTTCTAAACATTGCAATTTATTTATTTATTATATTCTGAATAAATTTTAACTTTCATTCCTATGTTGTTTCATAATTTTCCAAATTCTTTCTGACTTGATTTTACTTAACTTCAGACCCCAAAATCTGCATTACTCCAGTGTATAGGAGATAAAACAGTGAACAAAGCTAAGTCCTATCTCTTTTGATGATCAAATCTTAGTGAGCAGACAAACAAAATGAAGAAGCAAATGTATAATATTGGGTAGGAATGAGGTATCCAGAAAAATAAATTTTGTGGCAGATTAGAAAGTGGGATGGTACGAGCAGAGGGTGTAATGGCAGAGGGAGGTGCTGTTTTGGGGAAGACTATTTCAGGGAGAGTGAGTGCAAAGGCCCTGAGGTTAATGCTGGTTCCGTCTGCTCATGAACAAATGTGGAGCTCAACATGCTGGTGCACACAGAGAGAAGGAGATGAGGTTGGGGAAATAGCCTGGGCTCAAACATGCAGAGCCTTGGGCATCAGAGTTTAGGAGTTGGTGGGTTTAGTTACTTCTTTGGTTGACATAAAAATTTTTCTATATTTACATTACATGATATCAAATAACACTTTGTTAAGTAAATTATCAAAGTAATTTACTAAGTACTCAACCATAACAGCTTATCAACACTGTATTTAAAGCATCTTCAGTTCCTTCCCAATGGTAACATTTGCAAAAGCAAACTCTTTATCTTCTCCCACTTCTACCTCATGGTCCCAACACCCTACTTACTCCCCATCACCCACAACTTCTTTCTGCTTTCAGTCAGCATCTTAGTACCATTGTACAAACCTCTTCACCAATCCTGTGTCCATTTTTTCTCTGTCTTTCACTACTTTTGAAATATCTTGGAACCTCTTTCTGAATGCAAAACAGCAGCTGACAACAGAAGGGTTTGAAGACAGTCTTATGGGGCTGTACCAAGGTTACTTCTACTCAGTCTGCATCTCCTCTGTAAATTGAGGAAAGCAGGCGTACTGACCTCATAAAGTGCAGCAAGAATGACCTGAACTGGTGAGTGTGATCCCTGCCCATGGTAAGTCTGTGTAGAGGAGGCTCCTCTTTATGGGCAGTACATTGTTTGGAAAAAAAGGAACACAAGCCTTTGTAAATCCCAGTTTCTCAAATCTCATCATATTTCAACTATTTTTACTGCTTTTTATTCAAAAGAGGTGCTCATTAAAGTAACACTGGAGTAAATTATGATGCTATAAGATTACTATAATTACATGAAGCTAAGGACAACTATATGCCGATATCTCTTTTATAAACTCAGTTCGTTTAGAGTCCACCTGGACTCTAAACAAATACCCAAATTTGGATATTTGCTGAAAAAATTCTTTCTGATTTTTATTTCAGGTGTTTGTCCCAATAGATCTCAGATATCAGATATTGAGTTTATTTTATACAGCAAATTGCAGAGCTAAAGGAAGGTCAGGAAAAGCATGTGAATTGGTCTCCTCTTCCCAACCCTATTTCTAGATGCCAGAGGTGCCTCTCCCATCCCCTCCACAACTAAGTCTCACTGAAGAGACAAAACTTGGTTTCCTAAATTGGCTTACATGCAAAATATTGTATTTCAATCATTTCTAACTTAGATTCATAATACTATATTTAGTACACTTTTTAAGATGTCAGTTCTTACCTAAAGTGGATATTGTTTACATGTTAACCCTCCCCTTTAAGATGACTCATAACATTTCTACAATAAATTAGATAAAAGAGTCTCTTGAAACCTATGGGCCTTCTACATTTGGTCATTTACCATGATTACAAACAAAAACATCTGTTTTATTCTAAAATCAGTTTTATATTTCAAAACCTCCAGAAGCCTACTGACTCATTTAATATTGATTCAAACTGTACTGAGCAAGGAAGCCAATCTCTCAAGGGCTGAAATGCATTTTATTGAACACTTTGGGAGCTGTAACACCCCTTTTGGGCTATAAGGGTGATTCAGTAACTCACAGTGAAATGACATGGGAAACCAGAACAATTTGAGGTTTATGGTTCTGAGCTCTGTTTTCCTACTATGGATTTATTTGCTAACTCTCAGCATGCTCACTTTCAGGAATGCCCATATTTTGCTTGGTAGTTAATCATTATATTGCTATTTCTTGAGGGCAAACCCAAACATTCTTAATACTAGTGGAGGAGTGTTACTTAGACCCTAACGCATTAAATAAAACACATGAAAATCTAGGGTGATGATCTCTGAATTTGTAGTCACAACAATTTGCCATAAATTGACATTACATAGATGTTGCAGTAAAACAATTTTTAAGTCATTAAAAATAGGAAATGTAAACTTTAGGAAGGTATACTTTTTATTTTCACACATTTTTAAAATTGGATGTGGGACTAAGCATTAATTTGAAAACTTCTGTAGTTGTTGATAATGTTACCTACGAAGGTACCACTGTAAACTATCCCTGAAAAAAAAAACACACTGAGATCACTGAATTTAGGGATACATGTTTAGACTTTGAAAGTTACTTGAGTGGCAAATTTTAAATCTTTTGTACAGTAATAATATAACTGAATGACTTAGATAAATATCATCTTTTTTATGTTAGTACAGTTTTATAACTAGCAGAATAATTTCCTGTTAGTAAACTGTAATATTTGGCAAACCCACACTACAGGCATGTGTCACTGTTTTCTGAGTTGAAGGAATCAGGTTTCAAACAATAGTTTGACCAACTGTAGAAGTCGTGTACTAGCCACGACCCCTTGACGATCTATATAAACTCGCCCATCACTGAAACTCACTGTGATTCATTTGCAATCAGATGGAGGTTAATTTGACTTTGTACTAGATAAATATAAAGGGAAATCAATATTTATTAACACATTTGAAATCAGTGAGTTTTGCCCCAACGTAGAATTCTATCCAATGATCACAGTCTGATTCTGTTTTTTAGCTTGGACTTCCACGTACATTACCTCATTTTCACTGTTCTTTATAACTATGAGGCTGCTTTTAGTCATGGAAACAAGAGGGAGATGATTCCCCTGGGGAAAATGCATGCTTCAGAGTCTATGTATATAAAGACAGCATGAGAAACCTACTAGTGTGGTAATATTCTTCACGTGAATTATGTCTTTATATAGCTATATATTTATATTTAGAATCTTACAAATTTCATTCTTAGAACACAAAATCATTTCCCTCATTTTATGACAGTCCTCCTTTTTTCCTTCTTTAATTAAAAGACAGGTCATTATCTTTGTTCAAATGACTATAGCAAACAAGTTATTAGGCATCTGATCAGCTGTGGTTTTATGTGATACTTTAGTAAGCTGAAGTTATCTGGACAGCATTCAAATTTTGGAAAGGCATAATGACTATTTATTTCAACACCAAGAGAACTAAGTAAATGCAATAAGCTGGAACATAGCACATAGCAGCTACTCCTGCTGTTTGCACACCACCCTTTTATAAGCAGAAGCTTCCTTCCTTTTTTTTTTTTTTTTTTTTTTGACTCCGGGTCTTGCTCTGTTACGAAGGCTGGAGTGCAGTGGCAGGATTATGGCTCACTGCAGCCTCAAACTCCTGGGCTCAAGTGATCCTCCTGCCTTAGCTTCCTGAATATCTAGGACTACAGGTGCCTGACACTAATTTTTTAATTTTTTGTAGAGAAGGGGTCTCGCTGTGTTGCCCAGGCTGATCTCAA
The DNA here is from genome assembly GCA_963573385.1 of Cacajao melanocephalus. Lineage (NCBI taxonomy): Eukaryota > Metazoa > Chordata > Mammalia > Primates > Pitheciidae > Cacajao > Cacajao melanocephalus. Next base: position 1,086 of record CAUYLG010078123.1, on the reverse strand, counting down.
ACTCCTGGGCTCAAGTGATCCTCCTACCTTAGCCTCACAAAGTGCTGGGATTACAGGTGTAAGCCGCTATGCCCAGCTCAGAAGCTTCTTTTGACAGATACAAGACACTGCTGATCATGTGATTTTATGCACTCCAAAGCAACATCTGAACACCCATCCTGAAAAGCCTAAGGCAGATTGGTTTCAGCAATCTTTAAACTAAAGATACATCTCTACCTGTTGGAAAAATATGTAAATAATTCTGCTAAGTTTCCACATGCTTTTTACCTCTTCCTCTGCTTTTGGTCTCATTTCATTCAGCTATTAAAAAATCTGCATGAAAAAGATGTGCTGGAAATTCACTGACCATTATAAGAGAGAAGTTAAAAGAAAGAGACATAGAAGTTATTTAATTTCTCACAAATTTCTGTACCATGATTTTTTTTCAGTGGCCTCAACCTTCCCCATTTTTTAAAACCTTGCCAGAGTGGGTGTGGTCAGGACTAAAATTACTGCTTTCCAAAAATCTTTGTTTAGTGATTTATTATTTATTTCATGTCTAGAATAAGAAATTTTATAAACCTCCAAGTTATCAAATTAAACCCATCCATTACAAGAGACTGATGCATGTGCGCAGTTCAGTGTGTTAATGTATCCACTGCAGCATATTTCATGCCTACTAATTTCATATTTTCTGCTCTCTCTCACATCTCTCCTCTTTAGCTGCACTAATATCATCTCCTGCCTAGCCTGGTGCAACCTCACTCTAACCTTTCCTGTCTGGCCTCTTTCCATTGGTCTTCCTCCACAGTGACGGTGACTTTTTAAAATGCAGATATAAATACAAACACAACAATGGCTCCCCATTTCTTTTTTTTTTTTTTAGAAAGAGAGAAAAAGAGAGAAAATAAAGAGTGAAAGAAAGAAAAAGAAAGAATGTAAGAGAGAAAGAAAGAAGAAGAGGAAGAGAGAGAGAGAACGGGATTCTTGTTCTATTGCCCAGGCTAGAATGCAGTCTAAAAATGGGTATTAAAAACCTCTTTTATTCCAATAATTGTGCTTAACAATGGAGACAGGAAGGAATAAGGGATGAAAATAACAAACAAG
>CAUYLG010078121.1:0-124342 GCA_963573385.1 Cacajao melanocephalus | reverse complement strand
GATCAAGCAATTCTCCTGCCTCAGCCTCCCGAGTAGCTGGGATTACAGGCACCTGCCACCACACCCAGCTAATTTTTTTGTGTGTTTTTAATTTTTTGTGTTTTTTGTGTTCACCATGTTGGCCAGGCTGGTCTCAAACTCCTGACCTCAACTGATCTGCCTGCCTCAGCCTCCCAAATTGCTGGGATTACAGGTGTGAGCCACTGCACCTGGCCTCCAATTCATGTTTTAATTGATGCTGCCAGACCAATATTTCTAAACTATAAATCTAATTCCTGTTTTTTGGAGACAAGGTCTTGCTATGGTTCCCAGGCTGGTTTTGAACTCCTGGGCTCAAGGGATTCTCTTGCCTCAGCCTCCCAAAGTGCTGGGATTATAGGCATGAGTTACCACACCTGGCTAAAACCTCTTAAGGAAAATCTGTTGCCCTTAGGATAATGTCTGTTGCCCCTATTGGGGAAAAATCTCCTTTTTCTTTCCCTATTTCTTTTTTTCTGTACTGCATATGACCTGCAGGAAGGGATCCTTAGCTTATAAAACCTGTAAGAGTTAGGGCTCATTGATGGCAAGCAATAGAAACCAACACATTGGACTCTAGTGGAAAAAGAGATTTATTGGGAAGATATGGAGTAACCTACAGATTCAAAGGAAAAACTGATGCAGAGCCTTGAGAAAGTTAAGAACTGAAGGAGCTCAAGCTTTCTAAGAAATAGGAACTCTATCAGGACCTGCCATTTAGGTCTCTCTGACTGGAATAACAAGAGGAGCACAGAGAATTACTTGTCCAATTAACCTGAAATTGGGTCATGTGCCCCCCCCTCTGACTTCATTCCCTGACAGTCCTACACAGATAGCCAACAGTAGAAGAGGGATGGTTTTTTCAGGAGTATTTGAGACTCCATTACTAGGAGAAAAAATGATAGATGCTACAAAGCAAAAATTATGCATGTTCCCTAGCAGGCTTTCAGGATCTGGTTGTAAGCCTCTTCTCATACCACCCTCCATGCCTTGGAGCCTGTGCTGCAGCCACACTGATGGTCCCTTGCAGCATCTGCAACATGCCTCAGGACATTTGCACTTGCTATATTTCTTCTTCCAGAAACCACCTCTCACCTCCCCTACACACTACCAAAAGAAAACCACCACAACAAACTTGGGTAGTTTTTACCTCTGCTCAGATGGCCCTCCCAGGAAGCCTTCCTTTACCCTCCTGGCCTGGGTTAGGTGCCCATCCTGTTTACTTCCATAGACCTGTGTTTGTTTCTTAACACGACTATTAATATACCAAACTGTGGTGATTCACTTTCAGGGCTCCTCCATAGACTCATACCTTCTTGGAAATAGAAACGGTCTCCCTCATTCTGATATTTTGCCCAACACATTAATGAGCATTTACATTTATATTGAGTACAAAATTATTTTCCTTTGTAGGGAACTCTGCTGGATGTGGATGGGCCCCAGAGAACTCTCAACCAGAACTTAGAGCTCAGATTTCAATACAGTGAAGACAATCACTGGCAGTGGTTTGTTATTTACACCAAACAGGTGAGTTCTCAGGGCAGACTGCAAAAACTCTCTGTGCTGAAACGCTGTCTTGCTTGCTGGGGTGGACGAATGCGTGACCCTAACCCAACCAGAGCAGGACACTGTATTCTATGCACTCTTGTTTTGGACTGTAATACCTTTTGTTTTATGTTTTGTTTTATTTTACAAGTCACCATGGCCTTTGTATCAGTTAGAAATAAATTTAGTTACCAAGTAATAGAAAGACTCAACTAACAGTGTCTTAGACCAGGAGTCCATAGACTTTTTCTTAAACAACCAGATAGTAAATATTTTAGGATTTGAGATCCATACAGTCTCTGTTGGAACTGCTCAACTCTGTTAAAGGCAGCCATAGGCAGTATATAAACAAGTGGGTCTGGCTATGTTCCAATAAAACTTTATTTATAGAAACAGATAGTGATCTGGTCTTATTTGCCAACCCCTGTCTTAGGCAATACAGATGTTTATGATCTCAATAAGAATACTGAAGGTAGATGACTGGCATCCTTATTATTCTCTTGACCTTTTCCAAGTAGATAAAAAGCTGCTGGTTGAATAGCCCTTATCCCAAATGCTTGGAACCAGAAGTGTTTCCAACTTCAGATTTTTTTAAATTTTGAAATATTTGCACACACATTCATGTGGTACATAACATTTTGGTCAATGACAGTCTGTATATGTGGCAGTGGTCCCAGAAGATTATAATACAGTATTTTTACTGTACCTTTCTTATTTTTTTTTAATGTTTTACTTTCTTCTTGCAGTATCTTTTCTATGTTTAGATGATCTACATACTCATCATTGTGTTATGGTTGCCTCAGCATTGATTCAGTATGGTAGCACACTGTACAGGTTTACAGCCTAGGAGTGGGAGGCTCTGTCATCTAGCTTTGGTGTATAGCAGGCTATGCTGTCTAGGTTGTGTAACTACACTCTATGTTGTTTGCACAGTGACAAACTTGCCTAATGATGCATTTCTCAGAACATATCCCCATCATCATCAAGTGATGTATGACTGTGCATAATGAGATCTTGAGGACGGGACCCAAGTGTAAACACAGAATTCAATTATGTTTCACATACACCTTAAACACATAGCCTGAAGGTAATTTTACATAATATTTTAAATAATTTTGTGCATGGACATTGAGCCATCAGAAAGCAAAGATGTCACTACCTCAGCCACCCATGTGGACCATCTGTGATTGTTGGGCATCACCATCATTCCTGACTCTGAATTTATGCGCTACCGATAAGCAATCCATTCTGACTCTGAATTTATGCGCTACCGATAAGCAATCCATTCTGACTCTGAATTTATGCGCTACCGATAAGCAATCCATTCTGACTCTGAATTTATGTGCTACCGATAAGCAATCCATTTCTTATACTTATTCACATGTAAATAATCAACAGTAGAAAATATGACATATCCTTGATACAGTGAAAAATTATGTGTTCAGGGTAACTAAGCAGCACAATAACATCACCAGAGTACCTGCATTGGCTGTGAAAAAACAGCAGCAGAATCTGTGCTGTACACCTGCATTTTGATTTACTAGTCACAGGAGATCAAGTGTGGAATTTCCCACTTGTGGCATCATTGTAAGTGCTCAAAAAGTTTCACATTTTGGACTTTGGGATTAGGGGATGCTCAACCTGTATCTCTCTTATCTGGAAAGCAAAAGCTTTACCCCAGAAATCCTCCAATGGACCTTCTATTATGTTCCAATGGCCAGAACTGGATCATATGACCACTCCTAGCTGCAGGGGAGTCTGGGAACCAAGCAACTAGCAAAGAGAAACAGGATTTAAGATTGGCTTAGAGTAAGCATGAATCATTGCCTGGGGCTGAGCACCTTATCGTCCCAAACAAAATCAGGGTCTCTTACGAAAGAAGAAAGGGCAGTGGCTGTTGGTAGCTAACTATTCATGTCTACCATAGGTTTTCAACTAAAATTGGAGTAGAAACGCTAAAAAAGAGAAAAAAACATTTCTAAACACCAAATCCAAAAAAGTCCTTTTTACTAAATTAAGCCATTTCAAATTGGAACCAAAACTGTAGGTGTTCTGAAATGGAATTCAAATAGTAAACTAATCTTTGTATTAATATTATATTCAACTTGAGTCTCTGGTGATCATGCTAAGTTCCATGGAACATTCTGGTTGAGGTAACCAAGGCCCCTTTCAACTCTTTACGTTATAGTGAAGTCCTCTGAAAACATGAAGTATTAAACCAAAATCCTAGCTTAAAGGTGGGGGTCCTTAGGTTCACTTTAAATATGAAACATCTTTAGGGAAATGGTAGAATGGTTTGCTGAGGCAAGATTATTAGTCACTTGGAGAGGCATTTGGGTGGTAAAACTACCTCCCAACCTCAGAATGCTAAGTGTAGTTAAATTTTACTGTGATTTTAAAATCTAGTCAGTAGCAAATGAGTTGAAACCACCATAAAGAGGTACAATAAACATTCTTTCAAATGATTCCTAGTAAGGTCTTATTTCCTCTGGAGTGTGAGTTTTATTGATGTGCACCCCAGGGATACTTTTTAAAAATGTTATAATTTTTATGGATACATAATAGTTGTACATACTCAAGGGCTACTTTTGCAAAAGGTGGAAATGTGACTTGTGTGCCTTGCAAATAAAGATGAAGGCTTGGGCCCAAATCTTTTCTAGGCCCTTTAAACACAATCTGAATCCTTGGCTGGGCATGATGGCTCATGCCTGTAATCCCAGCAGTTTGGGAGGCTGAGGCAGGCAGATCACTTGAGGTCAGGAGTTGAAGACCAACCTGACCAACATGATGAAAGACCATCTCTACTAAAAGAACAAAAATTATCTGGGTGTGATGGTGGGCACCTGTAATCCCAGCTATTTGGGAGGCTAAGGCAGGAGAATCCCATGAACCTGGGAGGCGAAGGTTGCAGTGAGCCGAGATCACACCATTGCACTCCAACCTGAGTGACAGAGCAAGACTCCACCTCAAAAAAACAACAACTCAATCCTTTTACTTTGTCTTTTAAAAATTTTTTATTCATTTTCAATCTTTTCATATTTAATAAACCTGACTTAGTTTATAGCAGAGCCCTGACCAGTGTATTTGTGTACATTGTATAGGAATATGGAATTGGTCTGCATGTTATTGGACACTATTAAACATCCTTCCTAGCTGCATTTGCTCGGGATTTTGTTGTTTATTTTATTATCTGGTTTCGCATAGGTCACATATGAGCACAGATAAACGGGGCTAGTTCTTAGCAAAACTAGGAAGTCAAAATGTTTGCACAAATGTCACATTTGTTAACTCTTTTAAAAATTGACGTCAGCCCTTTTTTCTCTCTTCCCTCTTTTCCCCTTTTAAATAAAATTAATTCCTATCATGCTCTACACCCTTGCAGGACTTTGAGAGCTGTATGTAGCTCATTTTCCCTCTAATTCTGCTCTCTGTGTTCTCCTCTCCAAGAACTTTCTACTTGGGCCACCACCCCAGCCTGTGCTTTCTCTCACTGTCTCCTCCCTTCTCCTCTCCATCCTCTCCTCCAACAGTGACCATCCCTGAACACAACACTGTACTAAGGTCCTGTAGCCTCAACTTTGAGCGTCAGCTGTCCCAGACCTTAGTAGGGCCAAAGGAGAAAACAGCAAGTCAAAAATTAAGAGCAGGACAAGAGAGAAAAAGGATTAGTGGGAAAGGAGCAAATGGGAAAATCATAGGGAACCTTCATTTTGCCTCATAGTAGTGAAGAGCCTGGAATAAGGAAGCAGTTTTTCTGTAGCAAGATGTACAACAATGAGTGTCTTGGCACTAATGATGATTAAACCACAAATGATAGTGGAGGCAAGTATCAGTCTAGAAAGTGAGTGATTAAAGATACTAGAAAAATAAGAAGTGGAGTGGGCGCAGTGGCTCACGCTTATAATTCCAACACTTTGAGAGGCCGAGGCTGATGGATCACCTGAGGCCAGCAGTTCGAGACCAGCCTGGCCAACAAGGTGAAACCCCGTCTCTACTAAAAATACAAAACAATTAGCCAGGCATGGTGGCAGGCTAATCCCAGCTACTTGGGAGGCTGAGGCAGGAGAATTGCTTGAATCCAGGAGGCAGAGGTTGCAGTAAGCCGAGATGGCAGCCACTGCACTCCAGCCTGGGTGACAAAGCAAGACTGCCTCAAAAAAAAAAAAAAAGAAAAAAGAAAAAGAAAAAGAAGAATGTGAAGAAAAACAGCTAACCTTTATTTTTCAGTTTGGTAGAAGCAATAAGGTGCTACTATATTCTTTCAAACAATCCAGCTACTATTTATGCTTAATATAGGTCTCTTAGTAATTATGTATACAATGTATACAATTAAATATAGGATTAACCATCATCTCATTGTAGTAATAATAATTAGTTTTTATTGTTTATTGCTCATAAAACATGATTTGCTTACAAAATAATAGAAAATATGGGATGCAACGGGGTGAGTTTTCAGAGGAAAAATATTAATAGTGGGAGGCTGGCCATTTTCATGTCTTTAAAAAATTTGCTGTAAATATATCCACATAACTGAAAAAATTTATAGTTACTTGCTAATTGCATCTTATGTAAATTTCTAGAAGTTAATGAAGAAATCTAAATTCTTGAAAGTGCACTATTGGAGGGCAAAGCTCAAAATCTGCTTTGTGGTGTGAAGAGGGGAGGAAGAGAGTGAAGATTTCTTCAGTTACAAGAGTTCTTTATTCCTGCATTTCTTAGGCTTTTTTGCTGAGTAGCTGCTTGAAAAAGATGATCTCAGAAAACATGGTAAAGCTAGCTGCTGAGAATCCAGAAATGGTGAGTGCTCTTATCTGTATATATTTTTCACTTTACGTTCCCACCATAAGCCAATAGTTGGAGTCCACACTACACTCAGGAGCTCCCTGGGCCAGCAGGTCTGGTCCAAAAGCGAGGACTCCAAACCACAGAAGTGAGCTCCTCTTCCCTCTGGTAGCTCAGTGATCAGGATGGCAGGGCAGAAGGAAGCCTGTCTTTAGAACTGAAGTCATTTTTCCAATGAGAAGTCATCTTTGGGTAACTGAGAATTCTAACCCTCGGCTCTGTGTTATTTCAGCCTTCTCTGGCATGGAGGCTTTCAGATTTATTATAGAAGCTACATCTTTATGTCATGGTCTTGAGGGGGTCTGTGACACAGTGGGGATGATCTTGTTAGAAGTTTGTCTCTAGAAAGAATCCACAGCCTCTTGATACTTCCATTGTGCCAAATGAAAATACCTTTAACCATTAGGGGAAGGAGTAAGAGAAACTCTCAAGGCTGTTTTTTTCCTCAATATAAAATTAACCTTTGTTGTTCTAGTGTACATTTGTTCATTAAAGGCCTAGTAACTGATCAAAAGAGTTGGTGAGAAGGCTGTGAAAAAATTAGATCTTAAATTGTTTTAATTACCTGGTCATCATCATGATATAAGTGTGTCCCAAACAGGACAGTATGATTTTTTTTTTTTTAATGATTAGAAATACCAGTGTCTAAAGATGTCATTCATCCTCTTAGACTAAATTTAAATGCAGTTAGTCTAAGGGGCCGGGCATGGTGATGCACACCTGTAATCCCAGCACTTTAGGAGGCCGAGGTGGGCAGATCACTTGGGGTCAGGAGTTTGAGACCAGCCTGCCAAATATGGTGAAACCCCATCTCCACTAAAAATACAAAATTAGCCAGGTGTAGTGGCATGTGCCTGTAGTCCCAGCTACTCGAGAAGCTGAGGCAGGAGAATCTCTTGAACCCAGGAGATGGAAGTTGCAGTGAGCCAAGATCATGCCATTGCATTCCAGCCTGGGCGACAGAGTAAGACTCTGTCTGTAAAAAAAAAAAAAAAAAAGAAATACCACTGCCTGGTTGACATTCCTAAACTTAATCCTTTTGTAGAATATTACATTGATCTTTAAAAATATAATAAAAAATGCTGGGAAACTTTCCTCATGTTTTTATTTACATTTAGTCTAAGAGGATGGATGATATCTTTGGTTAACATTGATCCTTACTTGACTTTCCAGCTTTTTTCTAAGAAAATAGTTGTGTTTTGTACTTATTTCTCTTTCTTCTAGAACTGAACATACCTTTTCCAGGGAAAATAAATTCACTGCCTCTTGGTGATTGAACAATTCAAAATGTACTAGAGAGTAGTAAATCAAAGCAATAAAAGAATCAAGGAGGCTCTTTTTAAAAGAGTAGTATAATAAAATCCAACGTCTCAGGCAAAATGGGCCCTCTTAGGTTGAGATTATTATATGTATAAAAAAGAAGAAAGAGAAATTAATTAACTGAAGTAGTTTCATTAAAAAGGAGAAGTGCTCTCAAATGAGATGAATAAAATGTAAGGTACTTGAAGCAGGAAATACTTGTACAATGAATAGCTGAAGAGTTAACTCAGTAAAATAGAGAAAGCAGTAATCTATTTAAAGTTTTCAAGAAGAACAACCACACTATATTCCTTAAGTTTGCACATGAATTGAAATCCATAATTTATCTCTGAGGTTAGCAAAATCACATTAGTCAGTACTCTTGTATTGCTTTATCCAACCATTTAACAAGTTTTATTTCCAGAAACTCTTTTTTTTTTTTTAAACTTATTTTGGCTCTTGGAATGAAAAGTTCAGACCTTTCATTTTGAAAATTGGATTTCCAAGAGGATTTTGTAAGGATAGTCTGCATTTTAATCTAGAATTTTATCTACAAAGCTCTGGGTAGAGGTAGAGAGAGCAGACAATTCAGTTATTTGAACTCATCCTGAGTACTGGGGCCTCCTCACAAGTACAGTCGATGAAAGTCATTTTGTGGCTCAAAGGAATCACATAAATGTACCATGGTTATATTCCTTTGTTTTCTAGGGAAACACACAAAGTCAAAACTGACACATAGCACTTGTAGAAGGCTTGTATGGATGAGGCACAAAGGTCTCTATTTTGCAGGGCAGGTTCTGAGTCCAAGATTTTGATCGCCTTAAAGAATCTGGAGCAGGGAAGAGAACTGTAACCAAATGAGCCCCGTAAATAAAGCAGATGGTCCCTAGAAGCAGATTAAATAGTGCTAGTTTTATCCTAGTAAGAAGGAATGAGGGAAAAAAGAAATGTATTGTTAACTTAATTAGCTTAGTTTTAGGTAATGTTTTCAAAGCTAAAACTTGTGCTGTGTTTATGAAGACATCATTAAAATTCGGGTCAAGCAAATGCACTAAAGAATAATGTAAACATATAGCCACAACAAAAATATCATGTTAAGTTCTTAAATGCTATATATATGTGTGTGTGTGTGTATATACATGTATGTGTGTGTGTGTGTGTGTGTGTGTGTGTGTGTATTAAAGAGAGGGTCTCACTCTGCCACCCAGGCTGGAGTGCAATGGTATAATCATGGCTCACTGCAGCCTCAACCTCCCAAGCTGAGGTGATCCTCCTACTTCAGCTTCCCAAGTAGCTGGGACCACTGGCATGTGCCACCATACCCAGCTATTATTTTTTATTTTTATTTTTATTTTTGTAGAAATAACTGTTTCCCAGGCTGATTTTGAGCTCCTGAGCTCAAGTGATCCTCCCACCTCAGCTCCCCAGAGTGCTGAGATTACAGACATGAGCCACTGTACTTGGCCCTTAAAGGCAACATTAAGGGCCAAGCCAGAAGAAAAAAAAATGTAACAGTCTTCTGGCTAATGTAACCATAAGCCGGAAGAAAAAAAAATGTAACAGTCTTTGTAAAGCTATGCTCCTATACAAAAGCCTGAATCAATTTTTCTTTAATATTTGCTGCTCTTAATTAGAGCAGAATTATAAAGGATTGCTTTATGTAAAAATAAAGTATGTTAGTTAGAGTTAGATTTTGCTGCATATAATAGAAAACAAAAGACAAAACAAGTGTCTTAGACACAATAGAAGTTTGCTTCTCTCTCATCTAATGGTGGCTCCATATCAACAGAGACCTTTCTGATGCCATCTTCTGTGTGTGGCCTTCACCTCATGCCCAAAATGCTACCAGAACACCCATCATTACATTCACATTCTAGGCAGCAAGTAAGAGGAACATATGAAGAAGGGTTCACTTCTTTTTTTAAGGAGAAATTTCAGAAGTCTCACACAGAATTTCCTCTATGCCCCACTGGCCAAGAGATAGTCACATCACAGGCCCACACCTAGCTGCAAGGGAGTCTGGTAAATGTGGTCTTTTAGCAGGGTATGTTGTTTATTCAAATAAAACTGGGTGTAATTACAAAGGAAGAAGGACAGAATGGATAATGGAGTAGACTACCAACAACCTCTGTCATTTAGAGAATTCCAAAAGACACCAAGAAAAAAAAGTAGATGTATTTTATGCAATAGATATGTTCCTAAGGAATTTCTGAAACTGCATTGTTATTTTGTTTATACTGAGACGTAATCTGGATATATGAGATATACATCAGGATATGCTGGTGAATAATTTTCTGACTTAAAAACAATTTTTTTTTCCTTTAGACAGGGTTTGGCTCTGTCTCCCAGGCTGGAGTGCAGTGGTGCAATCTCAGTTCACTGCAACCTCTGCTTCCCAAGTTGAAGCCATCCTCCCTACCTCAGTCTCCTAAGTAGCTGGTAGCACAGGCACGCACCACCATGACCAACTAATTTTTGTATTTTTTGTAGAGGCAGGGGTCTCACTATGTTGCCAAGGCTGGTCTCAAATTCCTGAGCTTAACCAATCGCCTTGCCTTGGCCTCCCAAAGTGCTGGGATTACAGGTGTGAGCCACCATGCCTGGCAAACAGGCAATTTATATTTCTAATAATCTATAACTAGTTTGTTTATTTTTTCCTTTGATTTTCTTAAAAGTAGATCTGATCTCAAAATTAGTTTCCCTCAAAAATGGCAAAGAACAAGATGGCTTTCTAATTCTGATTACCTTATACCTCTCACTCCATCCTCAACTACCATCACCAGATGTATTTTCCCCTCCATTCCTCTTTAATTTTAGGCAAGGTGAAACTATTTAAAAGGCAACTGGCACTTCTAAACATGTTTCTATTACATGGTGAGGAGGGGAAACACCAAGGGCAATGACCTCTGGTATCTGAGGAATATTAGGCTTTTGAAGAGCTGGTCCAATGCAGAAAATGGAAAAACTGTGTGTGGCATTCAGGAGAATGATCTGAGCATAGCGGGAGAACACAGTTTTTGAGAGCCAGGGGGATATTACTGTACAGATAAAAGTGATTATGTTATTAACAGAAACTACTCTATTGATGAAAAAGAAAGTATAGGAATATCGCTTTATGAAAAAAGATTTGCTTTTTTTCTCAGCTTTATTCCCCCTAGTATATAAGGTATTGAAGGTCTTACTGCAACAAGTCAAGGAAATTGCTTAACATTTGTAGCGGTCCTATTTTATTTACATTGACATAGGGAGCAGAATGGGAAGAAGATTAGGAGAGAGAAAAATTCTGAGAATTTTCCTCCAAGTTCTGTATTTCATGGGTGCAAGACTATTTAAAGACTCCAATGTAACATTGTAAAATAATAATAACAGTAGCAAAACACATAAGACATCAGAGTGTTAATTTCTCATTTACCAAGACTTAATAACTGGTTTTCTTAAAAATTATTGAGGCTGGGCGCAGTAGCTCATGCCTGTAATCCCAGCACTTTGGGAGGCGGAGGCAGGTGGATCACTTGAGGTCAGGAGTTTGAGACCAGCCTGGCCAACATGGTGAAACCCCATCTCTATTAAAACTACAAAAATTAGCTGGGCATGGTGGCACACACCAGAAGTCACAGCTACTTGGGATGCTGAAGCAGGAGAATCACTTGAATCCAGGAGGCAGAGGTTTCAGTGAGCCAAGATCGTGCCACTGCACTCCAGCCTGGGTAACACAGTGAGACTCTGTCTCAAAATAAAAATAAAATATTATTGAAATAGGCTTAAATATGTGAACATTTCCATTAAGAATACTAACCTAAAGGAAGTCTTATGCATACCTCCTTAAAGCAATTGATTTTACAATGAAGTTAACCATAGTTAAAAGGTAATGCTTTTTTGCAGTGCCGTGTTATTTAGCCCATTGGTTTTGAAATGTCTCAGTCTATGTTCTCATGAGTAGTAAGCCATAATAAACAATTAATCCACTCTTTCATTCTGTCATTTATGAATGCCTGTATGTACCACGTAATGAGTAAACCTGAGGATCCAGGGTCAAAGAGCTAATTTGTTGGAGGAGAAAGGCAATTAGTACAGAGACGTTGACAGTCGTAGGGTAAATAAATACTGTGCCCTGTTTGAGTTACATACCGAATGCACAGTTGTTTAATAGCAGTTCTTTTCTTTCTCATTAAGAAGAGTCTAAGAGCTCTTTCCCCTCAGCCCTGGGTAGGCTTATTAGGTGTGCCAGGTGCTCTGCCTTTCCAGGTTCACCCCCTACTCTGCTCTGTGCCCTGGGAGACTATGTACTGCGACCTTGCCCTCAATGGGATAACTCAAGCTTGTCCAACCCACAGCCTGCGGGCTGCATGCAGCCCAGAACAGCTCTGAATGTGGCCCAATGCAAATTCATAAGCTGTCTTGAAACATTGAGGTTTTTGTTTTATTTATTTATTCATTTTTTGCATTTTTTTAAAGCTCATCAGCTATCATTAGTGTTAATGTATGCTATGTGGGGACCAAGACAATTCTTCTTCTTTCCATGTGGTCCAGGAAAGTCAAAAGATAGGACACCCCTGGATAGCTCACTGGGAAACCCAGCAGGAGATTGGAGGGTGGGAGGAAAGTGAGAGTGGGCTGTTTATTTCTCCACATTGGTCCCTGCTAGGTCTCTGTGGCTGGAATGTCCCTCTACTGAGGCTGCAGCTCCTGTCAGGCAATCTCTCCTCCTTCTAGCTGCAGCTACTCTCTGGCTCCAGTCACAGCTGCTCCCGTGCTTCCTCAGGCCTAGAGGTTGTAAGAATCCTCCAGAAATCCCCTTCATTGCTACTCCCTGGGGGACCCAACATCCCTTCATGGATTTGATTTAATCCTGCCCACCCCTCCATTAAATAGTTAAATGGTTCCTTCCTAAAATTCTCCTCAATTATCCCAAGATTGCACCATCTGTTCCCTGCTGGTATGTTGGGTTTACCTTATGTACATGAGGCATATTCAAGTGTCTTGAACTTCACTTTGATTCTTCGTTTGATTAATGGTGCCTTTTGATTAACCAAAGCCCCGCTGGGCTTTGAGTCAGCATATGGATTGCAACCCCGAGAATTATTTCAGAATTTAGAAAGATATTTCATTTCACGTGATGTTCTTTTAAAAGCCTTCTTAAATCACAAAATCCATTGGCAACCACTAATGTGAAACATTAAGTTTTCCTTAACTTTTGAAGTCTCTCTTTCGGTAACATTTAGACCCTGACTCATGAAAGAGGAATGCACAGATGACAAGCAGGTGTACCTGCTGACCGGCAGCCTTTGGGACCATTAAGAGGATTATCGTGAAAGGGAAAATGTGCTAGCTGAATAGATTGTGTGCTTGCTTCTCTGGGCTGAGCTGACTGACATTTCTCTAATCTGTTTAGCAGATTGAAGTTCCGGAACAAAGCAAAAGTAAAAACTACCACATTCAACAAAGCCAGGTCTGTGAGTAAAATTATGTAATTGATACATTATAATTTTGATCAATCTGACGTTTTTTCCTCTTTGACCAAAGTCATCCCACTTTCAAGAATAAGCTAGAATTCTGTTTCTCAGAAGCTCCTCTTTGTAGATTGGGCCAATTGGAGACCCACTACAGAAGTATAGTATTTTTATTGTAGCATCCCACAGCGCTATGAAGAATTTTTATATAGAAACTTTCCAAGAAGAACACAAAATTCTTTGGCGATTTTTCTGTACACCCCATGCATTTTTTTTTCTGGAGGCAACTCTGTTTCTACTTTGTGTATGTTAGTATATCTAGTATATTGTAGTCTCATAGGTTTCCTGCAGTATACTCTGTATAAAGCAACTTTTAAGTTTATAAAATACTTTTTTGAGTATTTAGGTCTGCTGTGCAGATAATAATAGGAAAAAATCACAATCAATGACATTTCTGAGCACGCATTATTGCCAAGCAGTATTCTAAGCACTTTTATGTGAATTAACACATTCTTTCACAGCCCTGTAAGTAAGTTGAGGAAATTAGGGCACAGAAAGATTATGTGACCTGCCCAAGGTTGCACGGTAGTCACTGATGGAAGGAAGCAGGCAGTCTGACCCTGGAACTGTGCCTTAAACTAGCTGTGCCCTTGCTAACTCTTCCTTTCTAAGTCCAAATCCTAGTGTAGGTGAATGAAATAAAAATGACTTCTAAGTAGCATTCGAGTGGGATTTCCTATTGATCCAGCACCTGTCACAGGGACTGGCATGTATGTAATGATCCTTAGTATCAATGTACAGTATTTATAACTATGTAAGCATATAAAGTCCTTTCTTGAATGAATGCAGTCAGGGAAAAATAAACCAGCATAAATGCAAAGCATTCTCCTTCATAATAACAGCATTTCTGGCTGGTTGGACCAGAGAGAGGAGATAGAAACTCCACCACTTACTGGCAATTATCACAGATCTAAAACCTAACTGCATTAGGGACCCTGGCATTGCACTTCCATTTCTTTATCTGTAAAATGTAGATGGTAATGACGTCTTCATTTTAATGCACCCATTTTAGCAGCATACTGACAGCATGGAGCTGGGGTTCTCAACTTTGGCTGCACATTGGAATCACCTGGGGAGCTCTAAAAACTAATGGTTGGGCCCCACCCTCAGAAATTCAGATTTAAGTGGTCTGAGGGGCCTGGGAAATGGAATTTTTGAAAGCTTCCCAAGTGGTCCTAATATACAACCAGAATTGGAACCATTATCCTAGAACACTGGTTCTCAGTCTGTGGTCTCTGGACCAACAGCATCTGCATCACAGGGATCTTATTAGAAATTCAAATTCTCAGGCCCCAAACCTACTGGATCAGCAGCTCTGGGGGAAGGCCATAGCAATCTCTTTGGCACGCCCACCAGACAAATCTGATGCATGTTCAAGTTTGAGACCCACTGTCCTAGAACAACGGATAACACTCAGCACAACTGTGATCAACTCGGTTGTCCTCTCAGATGACTCTAGTACAGGTCAACCTGCCTCATTCAGGACCAGCAGGTCGGAAAGGGGCCGAGTGTCCAACTATATTGAGTTTTAATTTATTTTGCAAATCCTTATATAGACCTTATCCCAAGCCATGAACTACTATAATTACTTTTTATGTATAGCTCATTTAATCCGTATAAACAACCAAAGCACCATTATTATCCTTGGCTTACCACACAGAGAACTGAAACGCAGAAAGGTTAAGTCACTTGCTCAAGGTCACACAGCCATTTAATATCAGAGCCAGTATTTGAACCCAAGCAGTCTTTATTTGTTGTTTAACAAATAAAATTAGTTTGTCGCTTCAACCACTCTGCAGTGAAGCCCCTCTATCAAGGCAAATCCCTCGTAGAAAAAACTCTGTAGCCCGTCTGCCCATTGAGGGGCTCCACGTTTTTTTTTCACTCTCTACTTTCCATGGCCCAGTGTTCGAGATGTCATAAGTACCGAAGGCAAATTACTTATTAAAGATTTGTGGTAACTATAACCTCTAAAATGTTTTAAAATAAGCATAATACTTTTTTTTTTTTTTTAAATGAGACGGAGGCTTTGCCCAGGCTGAGGTACAGTAGTATGATTTCGGCTCACTGCAACCTCTGCCTCTCAGGTTCAAGCGATTCTCCTGCCTCAGCCTCTGGAGTAGCTGGAATTACAGGTGTGCACCACCACATCCGGCTAGTTTTTGTATTTTTGGTAGAGATGGGGTTTTGCCATGTTGGGCAGGCTGGTCTCAAAGTACTGGCCTCAAGTGATCCCCCTGCCTCAGCCTCCCAAAGTGCTGGGATTACAGGCATGAGCCACTGTACCTGGTCTCTTTTTTAAAGCTTGTGTTTGTGTGGAATGTGCACTAAAGATTTTGGATGAAGTTAAAAATTGAAAGTCACATGGCTTTAAGAGGGGAAAGAGGCAAGACAGGTAGAGTTAAATGTTAACTGGGGTACATCCCAGGGCCTTGAAAGATGGTCAGGACACATTAAACTCAGAAAACCAGTAGGGGGCGCTCTTCTCAGCCCTAACAAGTGTATTTACACTCACCCCAAAATAAACCTTCTACAGGATAAAACTATTTAAAATAACCAGTGCTTGTATAAACATAAGCTTTCTGTTGTCCTTTCAGTACTGTTTTAACCTCCTTGACTTTGCTATTTTTATGGAAATGATTTCCTCTTATTTACATTTCTGACCTATCTGTTTACTTCACAGCAGAAAGGCTATTCTAGTTTTCTACCAAGAAAAAGCAAGATTAAGATAGCTAAAGATGACTGCGTTTTTGGGAACATAAAGGAAGAAGATCTCTGAAGAAAACTCTCATATTTTAAAATGTCCGTGGAGCTATCTCAAGTCAGTGAAAGAACTTGGGGATTCAGGTGGGCTACCTACCATCAATGGAGGAAATTTAACCTCTTCTCATTTTTTTAGCATTAAGATAGACTGTATTCATCAAGATATTATACAACAGCACTCTATGGAAATCTCAAGATTAGAAAAAAATAGGAACCAAGTTATAGAGATAGTTTGTATTTTATTTTTGCATTTCATCATGACAGTGTGGCATTAGTTTTTAATGGCTCATAAAATGACAAGAGGCAAATTCAAATCAACTAATATGAAGCCTATCCTATTTTTTCTCTAAAATAGATATTTATATGGCTTCATGAAGTCTCTTATGTGTTCTGAACTTACGTAAATGAAAGTCTAACTATAAAATATCGTAAATATACTTTGGGTCAATTTCTAAAGATGTGACTCATCAATGGAAAGAATATGGCTCTAAGAAGTAGAATTACTGAAAAAGAAATCTGGATTTCTCTGACCTAACCTCACAGAACTAGAGCAAGGAGGTGATGAAATGCTGATTTGTTTTCTCACATAATTCTGAGCCTACGAATATGGATGTACTCAAAGCAATAGGCTGCCCCATTCTCTGTTTGACCATTGTTATAATTGTATTATGTCCTTAGAGAACCAAAGGCAGTTCAATAATCAACATGCTATTCTGAATGTTTTAATTTGGGAATCAGCAAAGCCTGGCACCTGATGTCAGATACCTTATAAGTCTCCTAGCTTTAAAAAGATGTACACTTTCTCACTAGGTTTTTCCTTATCTAGCTTCATTTCTCTCATGGTCATTAATGTAATTTGTATAGAATTAAGACCACAATAAGGGAGAGGGTCAGAGGAATCTGTATCGTGTAATTAGAAAAAGTACAGTATGCTAATGTTCTAACTGGGTTGTATACCTAATTATAGAATAAATACAAAATAATTCTCATGAATATAAAATTTGTTGATTAAAATTCTGTGAATAATCTTTTTGAAATGTATTAAAAATCCTATAATATTTATAAACATATGCCTATAGCTATAACTCCTAGTACTGGAGGTTTTTATACTTAAATTTTAGGCTGTAGTAAGATATTTTTGCAGAGAGACTCACAAACATCTCAAATCATCCTAAGTGAATGTATTAGTGAACTAGGATCCTGTTCAGATTAAAACGGAAGTTTATCTACTATTTTGCCAATTTAAGGGTAGTCAAGCTCTATCTCTTTTTAATAACAAACACCTACACAATGGAAGAAGCTATCAGAGACAACAGGAATGCAAAGAATTGTATTTGGGGTAAGAAGACACATATCGAACCATATACGACTGCTGTCCTTGTAGGCAAAAAAGAGTTTTATGTTGACAATTTCATGTTTCAACTTGATATATAAGAGGGTGAATAATCCTAGACCACACGTAGTTGGTGTCAAAAGTTTGGGCCAGGCACAGTGGCTCACACCTGTAATCCCAGGACTTTGGGAGGCTGAGGTGGGCAGATCACCTGAGGTCGGGAGTTCGAGACCAGCCTGACCAATATAGAGAAACCCCGTCTTTACTAAAAACACAAAAAATTAGCTGGCCTGGTGGTGCATGCCTGTAATCCCAGCTACTCAGGAGGCTGAGGCAGGAGAATCGCTTGAACCTGGGAGGCGGAGGTTACAGTGAGCCAAGATCACATCATTGCAGTCCAGACTAGTCAACAAGAGTGAAACTCTTTCTCAAAAAAAAAAAAAAGTTTGGCATATGGGCTGGGCATGGTGGCTCACTCCTGTAACCCCAGCACTTTGGGAGGCCAAGGCGGGAGGATCGCTTGAGCCCAGCAGTTCAGGACCAGGCTGGGTAACATAGCAAAACCCGATCTCTATTAAAAAAAAAAAAAAGGTGTAGTGTGGACCTGCATGTCAAAGGAATTCAGGGCCATCAGGAAAGCCCCAAGGGGAAGAGGGACTTTGAAGAAAGAGTAGAGCCATGTGGTCAAAGGTGGGGGCACCCTAGAGAAAGGGAAGGATAGTTACAGATGGGAGAATAAGTGTGGCATTGCAGAAAAAATGAGTAAACCTGCTCTGAGCTAACGAAGTTTTAGGTTAAGGGAGTAGTTAGGAGATAAAGCTAAGAGGTGGGAGGGATCAGAAATACATGCATATCCTAATGCAGCATCTCCACAATATATGTAGAGCAGTTTACCCATTAAGAATGAAAAAACAGAAGCACTTTATTTAATAGGTTTTTTCCCAAACACTGAGATTATCGTCAGTGTCAGAATATGAGAAGAAAAATACAACTGATGACATGAATTCCACAGTATATAAATATAACATGAAGAATAAAGGAACTGGGGTAGCAGAAAACAAAATTCAAAACTTATTTTGTAAAGTGATATATTGCTTAGTAGTTATGTGAGAGAAGAAGGGGCTATTAGCCTTTTTTGGGATTACTGGGCCTATTTTTTATCTAGAAGTTCAGGTATTTAAATCGCCTCTGGATCAAAACACTTGATCGTTGGGTAAAAAGTCGGAACTTCAACTGCCAGAGTGAGTTCCCCAGCTGCAAGTGCTGGGAGAAGATGGCGAGTGAGACCCCCTCATCACTCCAGGAGGTGAGGACCTCACTCTGTGGCAGCCCCTGCCATGGCACAACTGCCCCATCACCAGAGAAGCCGTCAGCTGGTGAGTGGCTTTATCAGGTAGGCAACTGCTGATATCTTTCAGGAACTGATAACCCTAAGAAATGTGGCATGGCTTTGCCAATTGCCAGCCTATGCCTTTGTCCACAGATTCAATCCTCATAACCCTGCAAAAATGGTCCCCAGGCAGCTACATGTTCTCCTGCCATGTCTACATCTACCAACATCACTTCGTTTCTTCCTTAGTGGAAGATGAAAATGCTCAGAGCATCATAAAGAAACCAGAACTGAAGACATGCATGGATTTGCACAGACAACTTCTAGACATCCATCCATATGAGATTTTACTGCTGTTTATACTCCTAAGGTAACTAGCATAAGCAATTTGCCCACAGGCAAACACAACTGAGTTTGAAAATTTCACACAGATCATCAAGAGAATAATTATTGGGCAGAGCTGATTAAATTGAGGTCAGGCCCCACTGAGCCCCTTTGGCCCCTATGGAGGGAAGCGTGTGCAGGCTTTGATTGAAGACCTGACATCAGAGAAACATACTACAGGGAGTGGCAGTGCCCAGAAGAGCTCCACAATAAAATGAAAATGGTTTCTAGGGGTCATGCCACCTGGGGAATGCAAGAAGGAGATACTTATGAGCAGAAAGCTGCTTTACCCCCAAGGACTGACACAAACTGTGAGGTGCTGCTGGTTGCTATGGACACTCAGATAGTGCCCCATGAACAGCTCTTAATTGACCAACAAGGAGCTGCTATGTTTACAGAGAGCATTTCCAAAGTGAATGGACAATATCCTCCTCTTTGGAAGACTGCTGCTTTGATCGAAGAAGGTAAAAACAGATTAGTTCAGTGGGCTGAATTGCATGCTGTTTTTCTTACAGTAATGGAAGAACTGAACAGTGGTAGAAACCCCTGTGTTTGGGTTTTTACTGATTCATGGGCAGTGACCAATGGCCTGGCCATACACGCAGGCAAGAGGACAATGGAAACGTGGTCATTGAAGGAATCTCCGTCCATATGGGGCCTGGCCCTATAGAGATTTGAGGGGTGCATTAAAAGAGAATAAGTCAATGTTCGTCAGAAGAACTTACTCCCCAGGCTGGGAAGGTGACTGGAATAGACAAGCAGGGATCTCCATGTCCTCCCTTGTGGTCGCCACCTGGGTCCATGAAGGGAGTGGATATAGGAATACTGCGGCAATGCAGAGATGGGCTGAATCTAAACACGTTCCTTTTGCATCCTCGCAGGCACAGAACACCAATAGAAGAAGTGTTCTGTTTGTCAGCAAGAGAGACAAAAACTGCCAATGACTATGAGGCAGATGGCCTGGTGGGGAGGCCCTGACCAGAGCTGGCAAGTGAGACTGATGCTGGTAGCCCTGGGGGGCTACAAATGGGTTTTGACAGGAATAGACACTGACTCTGGGCTGGGCTTTGCCTCCTTAGTGGAAGATGAAAATGCTCAGAGCACCATAAAAAAACAAGAACTGAAGACATGCATGGATTTGCACAGACAACTGTCATTTCTTTAGACCAAGGAACAATGTACAAGCCATAATGTCCAATGATGAGTAGAGAGATACTTCCTTAGAGTAATGGTTTAGTAATAGAGAAGTGGAATGAGTATAAAACACTGGTTGTCTAGAAGAGGAGATAAAGTATGAAGGGCTGGCTTACACGTCTTCATAGGTAGGTGCTCACACTCAACATGAATGGAACTAAAGGAGTGTCCCCGTTAGATTTTTCTGGTTGATCCGGGGAAGAGGGGTTGGGGAGGATGCTGATATGACTATGCAATTCTTGCCATGGGAGGAGTACACTGGTATAATGACTATAATTTTCTCTTTCTTTCTCAAATAACTTCAAAAAATTTTTTTCTCTCCTCTACCTGATGCAACGATCCTAGGACCAGGGCTACAGCTACATGTGCTGGAAGCAAGGATGATTTCTAAGCAAGAAGCTGTAACTACATTTTTAAACTTTGTATCTGAATTCCTAAGGAGATAATGGGGCTGGGTTGTGCCTTCACCCCATCTAAGAAACTGAGATCAAGAGTGGGCCAGGTGTGGTGGCTCACACCTGTAATCCCAGCACTTTTGGAGACCGAGGCGGACAGATAATGAGGTTAGGAGTTTGAGACCGGCCTATCCAATACGGTGAAACCCCATCTCTACTAAAAAATACAAAAATTAGACAGACGTGGTGGCACACGCCTATAGTCCCAGCTACTCGGAAGGCTAAGGCAGAATAGCTTGAACCCGGGAAGCGGAGGTTGTAGTGAGCCAAGATCGTGCCACTACACTTCAGCCTGGGTGACAGAGTGAGACTCCATCTCAAAAAAAAAAAAAAATAGTGAATGCAGCTATGTTCTCTGGTGGCAAAACTCGCTCCCTAGTTCTGCACCTGTGTTGCCTTACCCTATCTGAAGAGCAGTGGGCTAAGGAGGAGCTACTTGCTAGGGTAGTATTGCTGCCCACAATCTAGACCAGTACAGTGGTAATTCTAATGTCCCTTCCAAAGGTGAAAAAGTTTGGGTATTAATGGAGAGAAGGAGAAATAGTAGCTGAGAGTAAAGAAAAAAATAAATGGTTATTAATTGGAAGAAATTCAGTATTACATTAACACCTCGAAGGAGTCTCAGAGCAAGAGATGACATTATGTCTCAGCTCAGTTACTCTAGATGCCTGAAAGAGTGAAGCTATATAGTTGCCAAGACCACTCCTGTTTTCGACACCTAAGGAGATTGAGAGGAAACCTGCAAACCTGAGTAACTTTACTCTGGGAGACATTTATACACTATGATGGACTGGACTAATTATTAATGACTGCATGGGGTTCTAGTAATGAGGCAGTATCTTTTGAATTGTATATATTTTTTTAATCATTTTTTTTGTAGAGACAAGATCTTGCTATGTTGTATAGGGTGGTCTCAAACTCCTGGGCTCAAGTGATCCTGATACCTCTGCCTCCTAAAATTCTGGGATTACAGGCATGAGCCACCATGCCTGCCCTGCATATTCTTTGGATGTAAGGGATCTGTGTTTGAAAACCAGGGGTGGCCTGATAGTTTAGAGTAATCGTTCAGTAATAGAGAACTAGAACAAGTAATTAAAACATTGGTTGTCCAGAATAAGGAGATAAAAGTATGAAGGGCTGGCTTACATGCCTTCACAAGTATGTGCTCACACTCAACATGAATGGGACTGAAGGACTGTCCCCACCCATGGCCAGTGGTGTTACGATACATATATATTTGTTTTCATCCATGGTTCCTGGCTCATAACTCCTAAAATCCCTGGGATTAAAAAACAACAACAACAGCAACAACAACAAAAACACATCCTCCCCACAGCTGGATCTCAGTCTACATCAGCACGTGGTCAGCATACAGCTTGCACACATCCCCGTATGAACATTTAAGCAAATTTTGCATTAAACATTTCAGTTAGAAATTACCTTAAGATTACCCTCAAAGTAAATTTGAGAAGAGCTTGGTGATCCTAATTTGTGGAAAAAAACAAGTAGGTGCCAACCTTTGGCGGGAAAACAGTGGCTAAAAGGATCTTAAAATACCAAACTGGAAAATTACAAAAGAAAACTCAGCAATAGAGGCAGGTCTACTTTCTCAGCTGCTGTTGTAGCTGTCCCTTGTCCTGCAGTATGCATTCAGTGGCCTATCAGACAGGCTGACGGGAGTGGCTCACGTGGGCCTAGGACCGTGGAAGACAGTGGAGTGCTCTCTGCTTCACAGGGTGGTCTCCTTCCTGTCACCCGTAGTCCAAGAAAAATGTCAAAAAAGTAGTTATGTTTTTCTGTCACACACAAAAAGAAATGCTGAGTTAACTCAGAAAAAGTATGGCTAACCAATGATTTCTTACAAGATGGCTTTTAAGCTTTATAATTGTACTTTCTCCCCACTTTATTGAGATATAATTATATTTTGCTCATAAGTTACTTTAAAATAGCTAACAGTTGTAGTCTTCTGAAGTAAGTTGTTTGTATCACAATTTTCCAGGTAAGAAAAATTAGCTATAGAAAAGTACGTGATGTCATTGGTGGGCTTGGGTCTTTGGTCTGGTATTTTTCTCTAGGCCAAAGTCTTTAGCTAACCAGATAGCTTTTCTTGTGTGATAGCTTGAAAGAGGTTAGACACTCTGTTGATTTAAAGGTGCTGACCCTAGTGATTTTGTGCTGTTCTTGCACCAAATGTGGTTTCTTTCCCAGAAATGTGGGAACATGGAATTGGCTGTACATCCTAATGGGATTTCCATCTGTCCACATGAGCTTGTGTGTCTATATATATATGTATGTGTGTGTGTGTGTGTGTGTGTATTTGTATATATATTATATATAATTGCATATATATTTTTATATGTATATATTTGTTTATATTATATATATGTTTTATATATATATATATATATTTTTTTTTTTTTTTTGAGATGGAATCTCACTCTGTCACCCAGGTGGAGTGCAATGGTTTAGTCTTGGCTCACCACAACCTTCGCCTCCTGGGTTCAAGCAATTCTCCTGCTTCAGTCTCCCGAGTAGCTGGGATTACAGGCATACAGCACCACACCCGGCTAATTTTTGTATTTTTAGTAGAGATGGGGTTTCACCATGTTGGTCAGGCTGGTCTCGAACTCCTGACCTCATGATCTGCCCACCTCAGCCTCCCAAAGTGCTGGGACTGCAGACGTGAGCACTTTGGGAGACCAGAGTGGGAGGACCACTTGAGCCCAGGAGTTCAAGACCAGCCTGGGCAACAAAGGGAGACTCTGTCTCTATAGAAAGTTTTTTTAAAAAATTAGGCCAGGCGTGGTGGCTCATGCCTGTAATCCTAGCACTTTGGGAGGCTGAGGTGGGTGGATCACAAGGTCAGGAGTTCAAGACCAGCCTGACCAACAGGGTGAAACCCCATCTCTACTAAAAAAAAAACACAAAAAAAACTAGCCAGGCATGGTGGCACATGCCTGTAATCCCAGCTACTCAGGAGGCTGAGGCAGGAGGATTGCTTGAACCCGGGAGATGGAGGTTGTGGTGTGCCGAGAGAGAGTCATTGCACTCCAGCCTGGATGACAGAGCAAGACTCCATCTCAAAAAAAAAAAAAAAAAAAAAAAGATTAGCTAGGCATGATGGCACTCACCTGTAATCCCAGCTACTCAGGAAGCTTTGGTAGGAAGTCTACTTGAGCCTGGGAAGTCCAGACTGCAGTGAGTCATGGTTGCATCTTGTCTTAAAATAAATTTTAAAAATAAAATTATTTGAAGTCATAAGTAAGAGTCTTTTCTTATTCTGTTTGCCTTAAAATAAATGCATAGGCTAAGAGCAATTTGTTTTACTTATTTACCTATTGGTATTTCTTATAAAAATGTCAAAAGTTTCCTGTCTTGCTGGTCACGAGTTGCTATAGTTTCAATGTATGTGTCCTTCTAAAATTCTTATGTTGGAGCTTAAACCCCAAAGTGATCACACGAAGAGTTAGGGCCTTTGGAAAAATGGGTAAGTCAAGAGGCACCCTCCCTTGTGAATGGATTAGTGCTCTTATAAAGGAGGTTGATGTGCATTTTGCCCTTTCAACTTCTGCCACATGAGGACACAGCAAGAAGGTGCCACCTTGGAAGCGGAGAGAAGCCTTCACCAGACACAGAATCTGCTGGTGACTTGATCTTGGACTTCCCAGCCTCCGGAACTGTGGGAAATAGATTTCCATTCTTTTTAAGTTAACCAGTCTGTGGTATATTATTAGAGCAGCCTGAATGGGATAAGGCAGGAATGAATGTTCAAAAGATATGTTCATTCAGTTGTATTTGCGGAAAATAGTCGTCAGAGTGTGGCTATATCCTCAAAAATCAGAGTAGGATTGCCTCAGGCTTTAGCCTGACCTTGGCAACACAATTTTGTAAAGGTGGAGATGCAACCACAGGATCAGTGTTTTGAGAGGAGGAGAGCAGAATTGAGGCAAAGTCTGATATAGTTCCTGGTACATGTTTCAAGACTGAGAAGGAGATGTGCTTTGCTTCTGTCTGAATGATTGCCAGGAGTTTGTTTTGACCTAATGCGAGAGTTAAGATACCTCTAAGCCTAAGATTTCAGTTCAGTTTAAAATCCTAGGGTGAGCTAAGTTCCATTCTAGGGTTGAAGTCAACCCTTTAACAACACAGATTGCTGGAATCCTCAAATCTCCATATTATCTGAACTGAATGGCCATCCTAGAGACTTTTGGGACCTGCATGAACCCTTAACTTTACCTTTGCCCAGACTTCACAAGCCCTGAACTATCCTGGTCTCAAGGGAGTTGAAATATTACAAGATTAGAAAGAGAACTATGGCCAGAAAGGAACTGGAGGAGAGGTAAGATGAGCCTGGACCATGAGCTTTTCTGGGACTATCTTCTGTTAACTTTTCCTTGCCTGCTTCTAAGCAAATTTATCAAACCTATTGCTATGATTTGAATATGTTCCTCAAAAAGCATGTGTTGGAAACTTATTTCCCAATGCAGCAGGGCTAGGAGGTGTATAGGACATGAGGGCTCCACCCTCATGGGTAGATTAATGCTGATTATAAAAGGGCTTGAGCCTTCAGGGTAGATCTCTTGTTCTTTTACCCTCTGGCCTTCCACCATGGATGACACAGCAAGAAGGTCCTCCCCAGATGCTGGCCAGCATCTTGATATTGGACTTCCCAGCCTCCAGAACTGTTTAAAAAAAAAAAAAGTCTGTTTTCTTTATAAATTACCCAGTCTTGAGTATTCTGTTATAGCAATACAAAATGGACTAAGACACCTGTTGACTTTCAGAATTTCTGCTGCTTGTCCTAAAAGTGTAAAATAAATGACCACATATGTGGGTATTGTCACTTCTTACACACTTTGGAGTTTTCACTGACTTTTTCAATGATATTCTACAGTGCTCTTTGGTATCATTTTTAGGAACTTTGGAATCCAAGTTCTCATATCCTAAATCCCAAGTAAGATAACAGTGGTCTGCCCTTATCCTCAGTTTCACTTTCGATGGTTTTGGTTACGGTCAACTGTGGTCTGAAAATAAGTAAGTGCAGTACAATAAGATCTTCTGAGAGAGAAATTACACTCATATAACTTTTATTACAGTATATTGTTATAATTGTCCTATTACTGATTTTTTACCGTTTCTAATTTATAAATTAAATTTTATTATAGGTATGTATGTTCAAGAAAAACATGTATTTGATACTACCTGTGGCTTCAGGTATCCACTGAGGGCCTTGAAACTTATCCTCTGTAGGTAAGGGGGGACTACTGTACTACTTTAAAATGCCTAATAGTCATATGTCACTACTCAGTTTGAGATCTGGTGGCTACAAGCATAACTTCGCACCAAAAATCCCCTGTAACCCAGGTGCCCAGAGATGACAGAATCAAGATAGTCTAACGTAGGCATAATGATGGTATGGAAACTACTCATGGACTCTAACCTAGGGAGGAAACTCTGAGGTGATGCATAAAATATTTCTATGATTATCTGCTTGGAACACTTAAGTGTTTAAGTTCCACAAAAGAATGGAGGCATGACAGTGCGGTGGAAGATGACACCTCTGATCTGAATTCAATGCTTGCTTCTGCCTCTAGTTATCAAGGTATATTTAGGCAAATTACCTAACTTTTATGGTATTCAGTTTTCTCACCGGCAGAATTAGTTGTAAGAGCCTATATGTGTGTTTGTGTTGGCTTATTTTTGTGTTTTGTCAATTTGGCTAAGTTAGGAACTACATTTTTCCAGAATTCCCTCACTTATATGGTTCCAGTTTAGAATTATCCCAAAGAGGACTTTGCATGAGAGTTGGGAGACAATAAGGGAATGTCTGATACCCTCTGAAGGCCTTTTTACAATCACATATGCAGAGGCAGAGGTGCCTGGCAGTCTCCAGCTTGCTGTTGACACCCTCTAGTACATATTCAGCTTTTCCTGACTGCTGGCCCTGCAGTCCACCAGAGCCACAGGCCCGCCACCAGATGCTTGGTGGAGGCCTCTCAGAAGCAGTAGCTACACATAGGCAGCAGTGTCTACAGACCTTTCCACCAACTTCCTCTTAGTGGTCCCACATCAATGGGGACACAAGCCATGCCTGGCTTCCCAGAATCATCAGACTAGTTTGTGACTTTTCATCTGATCCTCCAAAGCTCCTTCCCAAACCTTCACCTTCTGCACCCCTGCTGCCGCTGTATAAGGTAGAATTTCTAGAATAAATCCGTTATCCCATAACACAGTGTTTCTGCTTCCCTGACTGGAACCAGCATTTCACTGACCACCTTTACAGGCTTTGTACAGCATTTGCGTAAACCTTTGCAAAAGATATTGTGTTACTAACAATCAATTCCTTGATTTTTGGAAGGGAATGTTAATTGGGCAGAGGAAATTCTGGAGAATGTAGTTTCCAACTTAGTCAAACTGACATAAAACAAAAATAATGCAGCACACACATAGGCTCTTACAACTAATTTTGTGGATGAGAAAACCAAGTACCACATGTTAGGTAACTTGCCTAAATGTACATCCTGTCACATTATTTCACTGTGTGTGTGTGTGTGTGTGTGTGTGTGTGTGTGTGTGAAATCTGTGTGGTTCTGGCATGTGTAGGTAAGTGAAAAGAGAAATAACAAACAGATATTACAGCAAGGAGCTAAGATTATTTTTTCTTTCCAAGGCTCCAACTGTTATCTTAGTAACTTCAGAAACTCAAAGACATCTAAGATGTTTACTATGCAATTAAGAAAAGAGACAGAGGTGCCTGGCAGTCTCCAGCTTGCTCTTGACACCCTCCTTTCTGAAAGTTTTGCTCAAATATTTTTTAGTTGTGCCAGTTGCCATAGGAAAATGTTATTATCCTGGGCTTCAAATGTTTTCTCTAACAGTTTTGCAAATAAGTCTGGCACACAAAACACGCTTCATTTTTTTTCTGGTTGTTTAAATGTTTAAAACTGTTGGGGAACTGAAATGACCCTAACTTTGGTGTAGGTAAATATGCACTACTCGTTTCATCTCCTGCAGCTTACTCATTCCATTGTTATGCCTGGAAACCCAGTGTTGGCGAAAACACCTGATTTGTGCTGGCCTGGCTTCAGAGGTGGGAGACCTATGGAAGCAACACCTGTAAGGAGCATGTCTCCCCTTCATGGTCATTCATCAGTACTACAGAAACCAAACGCATCCTGGAACAGGAAAGTAGAGCTCAAAACCCTTACTTGGTAGGTGTGATGTATTTTTTTCCAAAGACCTCTTCATTCTGACCATATCTCTTTTCTACAGAGACAACTAGTTACATGGGATAGTTGCTAGATCACTTTCAGTCTCTTCTGATGAGGATTCAAGTATAATATTTTTGAAAGTATGTCTGCACTTTTTACGATTGGATGGGAATTTATATGACTAATATAGCCAAAATCCTTCTTATCCCTAATAAGAAAACTTTCTAAATGAAAACACTACCCAAAGCAAACATTTCCTTTTACTTATTCATTCATTCACTCAGTTCTATCTAATACAGTGAGTCTCAACTGAATCCTGGGCTGCAAGAGTTCCCTGAGCAACTTTTTAAAATGCAGATGCGGCCGGGTGGCTCATGCCTGTAATCCCAGCACTTTGGGAGGCTGAGGTGGGTAGATCATGAGGTCAAGAGATCAAGACCATCCTGGCCAACATGGTGAAACCCCATCTCTACTAAAAATGCAAAAATTAGCTGGCCATGGTGGCGTGTGCCTATAGTCCGAGCTTCTCAGGAGCCTGAGGCAGGAGAATTGCTTGAACCCAGGAGGCAGAGATTGCAGTGAGCCGAGATCGCACCACTGCGCTCCAGCCTTGGCCATAAACATGCAGATGCCTGGGCCATACTTTCAAACAATTCTAACTTGATGTTGGCTAGGGCCTGGGCACAGGCTTGTGTATGTGTGGGTGTTTTGTTTCTTTGTTTTTTTGAGACAGAGTCTTGCTCTGTTGCCCAGGCTGGAGTGCTGTGTCACCATATTGGCTCACTGCAACTTCTGCCTCTTGGGTTCAAGTGATTCTTCTGCTTCAACCTCCTGAGTAGAGTACAGACGTGAACCACCACGCCTGGCTAATTTTTGTATTTTTAGTAGAGATGGGGTTTCACCATGTTGATCAGGCTGGTTTCGAACTCCTGACCCCGTGATCCACCCACCTCAGCCTCCCAAAGTGCTGGGATTATAGGCATGAGCCACTGCGCCCAGCTGTACTGGTATTTTTTAAGCTGCTGCATGATAGTAACATGCTGCCAGGTTGAGAACTACTAAGCTAATATTCCTGAACATGTCTGATGTGCCAGTCACTGTGGTGATGCTAAGGATTCGGTGGTTGAAATACTGCCACAGGAGGGGATAGCCTTCTGCCATCACCCTTCACAGGCCACACATACCCTCTCCTCTGTCTAGAATACTTCCCTTGTTCATTACATAAGTAATTCCTCATGCTTTGCATCTTAGATTAAATATCACTTATTCAAAGACATTGTTGCCCTTCTATCTAAATCGGCTCCCATATTGTTTGCCCTCAAGGAATCTTTCCTCTTTCCCTTCATGACACTTATCCCGGTTGTAATTACAGGTATTCCCCCACCATTGGAACTCTCACAATCAAAACTCAGGACCAAATAGATTTTGGTAATGAGGAAGAAGAGGCAGATTTACCTGAAGAGAACAAAGCTTCAGGGCTCTTGTGGTAGGCTGGATAACAGTTCCTCGAAGATGTCCACATCCTATTCCTAATCCCCAGAATCTATGAATATGTTGCCTTGTATGATAAAAGGGGCTTTGCAAATGTGATTAAGTGAGAGATCTTGAGATGGGGAGATCATTCTGGATTATCCAAGTGTGCCCAATGTAATCACAAGGGTCCTTATAAGGAGACAGAGTCACAGAGAAAATGCAGAGATGGCCAGGTGTGGTGGTTCACGTTTGTAATCCCAGCACTTTGGGAGGCCGAGACAGGTGAGTCACAAAGTCAGGAGATTGAGACCATGCTGGCCCACATGGTGAAACCCTGTCTCTACTACAAATACAAAAATTAGCCAGGCGTGGAATATGCCTGTATTCCCAGCTACTGGGAAGGCTGAGGCAGGAGAATTGCTTGAACCTGGGAGCTGAGATCATACCACTGCACTCTAGCCTGGAGACAGAAGGAGACTTTGTCTCAAAAAAAAAAAAAAAAAAGAAAAACGGAAAAGAAAAAAAATAAAATGCAAGGACAAGAGCAGAAGTCAGAAGCAGAAGTCAGACACTGCTGGCTTTGAGGATGGAAAAAAGAGCCATGAGCCAGAGATGTAGGTGCCTCTAGAGGCTGGAGAAGGCATGGCAACCATTCTCAGAGAATCTCCAAAAGGAAAGCACTGCCCACACTGATTTTAGCTCAGTGAAACTGATTTTGGACTTCTGACCTCTTGAACTGTAAGATAATTCTTGTTTTAAATGATTAAATTTAGGGCAATTTGTTACAGTGACAACAGGAAACCAATAGACAGCCCTTCCTTGCTCAGGCCCCTTCCGAGACCCTGGGAAGCAGTCTGGAAATGTGTTTTTGTAAAGTTTGCAAAATTAAAATACTTTGCCTACAATTGATTAAGATTTGTCTCTTTCCACTCAGACTTCCTGAGTATTCTTCTACTGGCTGACTAACATTGGAGTGGCTACAGGCATTCTTGGGATCCAGCTAGGCAGAAATGCAGTTGGGGGTACTTTGGTTTGCATTTAATGGGGCATGTTTATGTTGTTCATGGTCACTTCCATGCAGCATTAAGTTATTGCTGGAGTGTAGGAATGGCTTCTATGAACGCTCCTGTACTGGCCCATTCTCATGCTGCTATGAAGAAATACCCAAGATGAAGTAATTTATGAGAAAAGAGGTTTAACTGACTTGCAGTTGACTCACAGTTCTGCATGCTGGGGCAGCCTCAGGAAACTTACAATTACGGCAGAAAGCACTTCTTCACAGGGTGGCAGGAGACAGAATGAGTACCAAGTGAAGGGGGAAGCCCCATATAAAACTATTAGATCTCATGAGATCTCACTCACTATCATGAGAACAGCATGAGCGAAACTGCCCCCACGATTCACTTTTCTCCGCCTCTTCCTCCCCTTGACATATGGGGATTACGATAATTCAAGATGAGATTTTGGGCAGAGACACAGCCAAACCATATCAGCTCCTAACAGCCACTGTGTCCAAGTGCCCAGGTGTGGTAACATGAAGGAGTCATAGAATATGTGCAGCATGCAGTTCACTTCTTTAATCCCATCAGAGAAAAAAGCTGTCTTCACTATCCCTAAATTTTTTCCTATCAAACAAAAGCAGTAATTCATGAGGAGGAAGAGATAAATTTGAATAGAAGTAATGGAGAGGCTCTCAGATTATTGGATGACTCAACTAATGAGGAATGAATCTTATGAATACATTGGGAAAAGCTTTAATTTCCATGCTAATTCGACACAATTCACAGGCTTCAGTGAAGATATTATAAACTCAATACACGACCACAAGGAGGACATCAATGACAAACTGATTAATAAATGGCATCAATTTAATAATATTGCTGATTAGTTATAGCACAATAAAATGTGAAATGCCCTAAGATCTTATAACCTTTTATCTTTTGAGATGGAGTCTTGCTCTGTCATCCAGATTGGAGTGCAGTGGTAAGATCTCAGCTCACTGTGACCTCCGTCTTTTGGGGTTCAAGTGATTCTCGTGCTCAGCCTTCTGGTAGATGGGATTACAGGTGTGCAACATCATGCCTGGCTCATTTTTGTATTTTTAGTAGAGATGGGATTTTGCCATGTTGACCAGACTAGTGTCAAACTCCTGACCTCAAGTGATCTGCTCACCTCAGCATCCCAAAGTGCTGGGATTACAAATGTGAGCCACCGTGCCTGGCCAGATTTTATAATCCTTACATGAAATAAATTTAATAGTGATTTCCTCCAATATGACAATAGTCCTAAACCTTTGCACAACACTTTCGAGAACAAACTATTAGATGGGGTAGATGGTTTTTGAATGAATGGATTATGAGACACCCTAGAGCAGGGGTGTCCAATCTTTTGGCTTCCCTGGGCCACATGGGAAGAAGAATTTTGTGTATACTACTAACATCAACAATTGTTGATGTTAGTGAATTTTACGTGTGGCCCAGTTTTTTTTTTTTTCAAAAAAAATAAAACCTGCAAAATCTTATAATGTTTTAAGAAAGTTTATGAATTTGTGTTGGGCTGCTTGCAGCCTGCAGGTGTGGGCTGTGGGTTGGACAAGCTTGGTATAGAGCGTGGCTTGGTTCGATGAGGGTGCTAGAATTCAGAGGATGGCCATTGTGCAGTGGGAGTTGTCTTGGCTGTAGCACTGGAGTCGGTAAACTGAAAAAAAAAAAAAAAAAAAAGCAAAACGAGTTTTGCATGAAAGAATGTTTTCAGTATATGAATGTCCCAGCACGCTTTTAGTCTTGGCTGCACATGTTGTAATAAGTCAAGGAACCCTACAAAGTGGGATGGAAAGATTCAAAGTGTGAATGGCTTGAACCCGGGAGGTGGAGGTTGCAGTGAGCTGAGATTTCGCCACTGCACTCCAGCCTGGGCGACAGAGCACGACTCTCAGAAAAAAAAAAAAAAAGGATTCAAATTGCTTTTGAAAAAAACCAAAAATGCAGGGTTATATTTTAGAATTAGAGCAGCCAGCTATTAGTGGCTATTCCTAATATGTCCATTTGAGGTCTACAGAAGATCTACCTAGCAGCAAGCAGTTATTAATTGATGTTTATAGCACCTAATAAAATTCCCTTTGTCTTTGAAGTCCCGATTTAGCTAAGAGGATGGGATGTGAATTTAGAATAGGACGTGAAAAGTGCAAAATGCTCCCGGACTCAGATTGGATAAACCTCTTCTAGGCTGGCTTGCTCTTCGGAAGCCACAAGTTTTGATGCTTTCCGTAATTCAGAGCAGGCTCTCCCAGAATCTGTGACTCAGAGCAGGCCAAGCCACCGTGCGGACCGCCCACCTGTAGGGGGCGCTCGGGGGCCGCGGCGCGAGGCCGCTCTGGCCCAGCGGGGACTCCGCCTGCCCCTGGCTGGTCCGTCCCCCGCTGCCCGTCGCCGCCGCCGAGTAGCTGCTGCTGTATCTGCTGCTCGTTCGAGTCGCAGGTACCTAACCTCGGGCCCGTGGGCAGCACCAGGGCGAGAGCCACGTGATACCTCCTTCAACGTCCCTGTAGGACTGGAGGTGCAGTAGGCCTGGCCAAGGGTCCTGAGGGGAGAGGGTGCCCGAGCTCCCGGCACCTCCGCGGCGACTGGAGGGACCCGGGCCGAGGAAGCGAGCGCGGGTTGGTGAGGGCTTCTTTGCGGTCTGTGTGTTCCCGAGGGCCGGGAGAGGCCTGCGAGGGTTCTCATTTGCGCTTGCGGGTTAGGGCTGTGGTCCGGGGAGCCCCGGGGCGGCGCTGGCTCGCGGTTCATCCGGGGGTGAGCGCGGAAGCCCCGCCGCAGGTCCAGCTGCTCGGCCGGGGCGAGGCGGTGCTGTCGCGGCGTGGGCTTAGAGGAGCCCAGAGTCCAGGCGCCGGGGTAAGCTGTTGGGGTGTGAGTGAGCTGTCCAGAATCGCACATGGCACACGGGTGCCCGTGTTAAAAGGCAGGATTTGCACACCTTCCACTTAGGGCTCAGGTAATCGCAAACTTCCTCTCTTAATTGACGTGCAATGCTAAGAAGCAGATCGTTCTCTCAGGTTTTCCCAACAATACCTTAAGAGAAAAACATTTGTTTTTAAAAACGTTCCACGGTATTCGGAGTTGGCTACAGAACGTGGTAAAGTAAAAATATGCCATTGAATAGTAACACTCCTCACTATTTAAAAAATGGCAGTGGTACCTAGGAGCTTCTTAAAGAGCTGTAATATGAGTGGTGTGGGGATTATTTTTATGTTCTAGTAATAGCTGTTTTCTTTTCTTTCTTTTTTTATATACGGAGTCTGTGTCGCCAGGCTGGAGTGCAATGACGCCATCTCGGCTCACTGCAACCTCCGCCTCCTGGGTTCAAGCGATTCTCTTGCCTCAGCCTCACGAGCAGCTGGGACTACAGGCGCCCACCACGCCCAGTTAAGTTTTGTATTTTTAGTAGAGACGGGGTTTCGCCATGTTGGCCAGGATGGTCTCGATCTCATGATCCGCCCGCCTCGGCCTCCCAAAGTGCTGGGATTACAGGTGTGAGCCACCGCACCTGGCCAGTAATAGCTATTTTCAGTGATTATTTTATGTCAGACATGGTGCCATTGCTTTAAATACCTGGCACCTTTATTTAATCCTTGAAGCAACCCTTTCAGGTACCATTTCCATTATACAGATAAGGAAACTGAGCCACCGAGAGTCTGACTTGTCCAAGGTCAGACAGCTAGCAAAGAGTGAGCGAGATTTGGCCTCATCCCCCTTACTTCAGTATCCCTGCTTCTGTTATCTAGCCAAACATGTAGTGCTAAGAGTTTTATCAATTAGATTTGTGGCCTGAACTGATTTTTCTCTGGCTTAGTTTTCATGGCTATATGCAGAAGTCCTATATGAAGTCCTTTTTAATTTAAAAGGAGTTTAATAAGAAAAATGTTAGTTCATTAAGGACTGTAGTGATAATAAAGTTAAACTTAAACTAGGGTTCTCATTATGCCAGTACAATTTTGATTTGAAATAGAGATGGATTTATTTGGTTCTTAACACACTTTATTACTTTTCTTCGTTGTTTATGTTTCCATACCATTTTTAGTGAGTTCACTTTGCCTTTGCAATGTTATGATAGCAGTACCAGAGGGAAATCAAAGATTTTTCGATGATGTAAGTTAATAGTTTACAGAATGTAGGAAAGGCATTGGAGGCTGTGAAGTGATGAGGAATTTTTGGCATGTTGATTAGAGCAAATGAAAGAAGTTGGGTTTTGTAGTCTCAGACTTCTTAACCTTATCTATTATAATTTAAGAATTTGCATACTCGGCATTCACATAGCAAGCATATGTTGAGTGCCTTCCATGGCCAGGCTCTGTTGTAAGCACTGGGGATGTGAGAGTGAACAAAATGAAGTCCTTGTCTTCCAGGAGCTAACATGTCACTGGAAGAAGGTGGGGGTGGGAACAAGTTTAAACAACATTTGTGAAAGTTAACGTTATCTCCAGTCAGATGGTAACAGTTACTAAGAAGAAAAATAAAGTAGCAAAGGGGACTAGGAAGCTCCAAGGAAGGGACAGGTGCAGTTTTAAAATAACGACTGGTGCCATGGAAAAGACTCGAGCAAAACTGAAGGCATGGGGGACTGCCATGCAGCTGTCTAGGGAAAGAGCATACCAAGCAAGGGCAAAAACCCAGAACCTGTCAGTCTTCTTGGAGGAATAGCAAGGGGGCCAGTGGCTTTGAGCACCTGGGGGGAAGGAGGGTGACACAAGGTCGGAGAGCTAATGGGCCCAGGTAAGGACTTTTGCTTTGACTCTGAGTGAGAAGGGAGGTGGTTGGAGGGTTTTTAGCAGAGGAGTGAGGGGATCTGGCTTAAGGTTTTTAAGATCACTCCAGTTGCTGTGTTGAGTTGACTGGAAGGGCAAAGATGGAAGCAGGGAGACATGTTAGGTTGATGCAGTAATTGAAGCCAGAGAGAATGGTGGCTTAGACCAGGTAGATAGTGAGAGAGGCAGTAAGAAGCCGTCGTATTTTGAGTATCGCTGATAGGATTTGCTGATGGTTTGGATGTGCTTAGGAGAGAAAGGGTGACGCATGACCCTGTGGCCTTTGTCCTTAGCTGTTGGAAGGCTTTTGTTACAGTGTACTGAGATGGAGAAGACTGAGTGTGAAGGTAGGTGGAGCCAGTTTTAGCCAGTTTGAGATGCCTGTTCAAGTGGGGTTTTGGAGACTGGAGTTGAGGAGAAAGGTCCAGCTGGAAATAGAAATTTGGGAGTCACTAATGCAAGCTTGTCCAACCCAAATTTGTAAACTTTTTAAAAACATTATGAGATTGTTTGCATTTTTGTTTTTAAGTTCATCAGCTGTTGTTAGTGTAACGTATGTGTGGCCCAAGACAGTTCTTCCAGTGTGGCCCAGGAAAGCCAAAAGATTGGCCACCCCTGCACGGAAGGGTGGTATTTAAATCCATGAGCCTGTGAGATCTAGTGTAAGGAAGTGAGGATTGAGCCCTAGGGCTCTCCATGTTCAGAGATTGGAGAGATGCACAATTACAAAGGAGACTGCAGAGGAGAGGCTTTTGAAGGTAGGAGGAAAAAGAGGCGAGTATGGAGTACTGAAGGCCAGGTAGAGTGTTTCAGGGAGAAAGTAGCCAGCTGTGTCACCTCCTGCTGATTGACAAGTTAAGTAAGATGAAGACTAGGAGATGACCATTGGATTTAGTAATAGGAAGGTCTTTGGTGACCTTGCAAGAGCACTTTCAAGAGACAGTGAGGAAGAAAACCTGACTGGTATGATTTCAAGAGACAACACAAGGAAGGGAATAGGAGACTGCAGGTATGGGCAGCTCTTCGGAAGAGGTTAGCTGTACACTTTTTGTATGTCGGTTATTTGAAAGCACTGTAGTAATTCCCATAGTAAATAATTTTTATTTCTAATTTAAGCTACTGATTAATAGCTACTACACCTGGATAGTTTTATCAATGACTGGTGGAAATAAAATAGCTATACTACTGCTAATCATAATAATAATGTATACTTTCTAAACCAATAAAGCTCATCCCTTTTATGTAATGCATTTCAGAGCCCATTAAAAGGCTTGGGTGGGCTGGGCACAATGGCTCATGCATGTAATCCCAACACTTTGGGAGGCTGAGACTGGAGGATCTCTTGAGCTCATGAGTTGGAGACCAGCCTGGACAATATAGGGAGAGCTCATCTCTACAAAAAAAATTTAAAAATTAGCTGGGTGTGGTAGCACACACCTGTGGTCCCAGCTACTTGGAAGGCTAAGGTGGAAGCATCTCATGGGCCCGGGAGATTGAGGTCACAGTGAGCCATGATTGAGCCACTGCATAGTTTCAAAAGGTAGTAAGTGTAATAAAAAGAATGCAATTTTTATCTTAAGGCATGAGTTCAGGTTCTTGTTTCTGCCCTCAGCAAGTTAATGTCCAAACCCAAATACAAAATAATCAAGGTATGCAGTAAAATACGAGATTTACACCATCCTGACTAGACAAATGTGTCTTTTCCATAGCAAATACAGCCATCTGTTGCCTTGTAGATGTAAAATGATTAGAATATTTCAAAGTTTAGGGTTATATCTACTGATTTTTAAAATCTATTAATTTTATCTAAAAGATGACAGGTCCTTTATACATTGAAATCTGTTTTGTTTTGTTTTTTTTTTCGCTGAGGAAAATATTAAGTTGGTGCCTTTTGTTTTGTTCTTGTGTTTTTCTCTAGGTATTTTTCATGGGTTGGCTCTCCTTTCTAGTTCTCATAGCTGTCATCTCACACATTCTTTCTAATTTTTTCCTTTTGAATAGCTTCTTAAGTTAGACCTTTCCATCACTGATTTCCTTACTGCTTACAATTTGGATTTTAAATTTTTATTGTATTTTTATTTAATTTATAGTCTTTCTTTTAAAAGTCTCAATCTTCTCTAATGCTATTTTTCCCTCACCCTGAGTCCTTAATTTTTTGTATGTCCCTGAGAGCACAGTATTTTTCTGGATTTTTTTTTTCAGTTTCTTATTGTAAATAATTCTCAATGGTGTTCTTTGCTTCTAGTGTAGGATTTTTTCAGACTCCATGTTGACTTTCTTTTGTTTTTTTGTCCTTTAAAAATGATAGAACTTTTGAGACTATAACCATAATACTGAATTTGTCATACTAGTACCATTCTACTAAAGATTTTTTTCTAGATTTCCTATAAGGAAAATAGAGAATTGGGTTTTGTCTAGGCATTCTATAAAAGACACTATTGTGGTGTTTGTAAAAAATTTCTATTTAAAATAACTTTCATTATTATTAGAACTTAAGTTTATGGTTATGTCTTTGTGATAAGTACTTTTTTTTTTTTTTTTTTTTGGAGATGGAGTCTCACTCTATTGCCCAGGCTGGAGTGTAGTGGCACAATCTTGGCTCACTGCAACCTCTGTCTCCCAGGTTCAAACGATTCTCCTGCTTCAGGCCGGTGAGTAGCTGGGACCACAGGCACATGCCACCACACGCAGCCAATTTTATTTTTAGTGGAGATGGGGTTTCACCATGTTGGCCAGGCTAGTCTGGAACCTGACCTCAAGTGATCTGCCTCAGCCTCTCAAAGTGGTGAGATTATAGGCATGAGCCACTGCGCCCAACTAAGTACTTTTTTTTTCTTGTGTTTTTTTGAGACAGGGTTTGGCTCTGTTGTCCAGGCTGGAGTGCAGTGGCACAATCATGGTTGAATACACCCTCCACCTCTTGGGTTCATGTGATCCTCCTGCCTCAGCCTTGAGTAGCTGGGACAATAGGCACGCACCACCACGCAAAGTTTAAAAATTGTTTTGTACAGATGGGCTTTTACTATGTTGCCCAGGCTGGTCTGAAATTTCTGGGCTCAAGTGATCTTCTTGCTTCAGATTCCCAAAAGTGCTAGGACTACAGGTGTGAGTCACTCCACCCAGCCAGGTACTTTATAAAATTAAACTGGTAAACAGACATTAGAATTACCAATGTAAACTTTAAAACCAAAATCAGTTACAAAGGAATCATTATTTTCCAAAGTAGATACTTTTAAAAAGTGCTATACAGGTTTTCCGAAGCTTCCCTTTGTTAACAAGGTTAGAACTCCACCAAATCAGTGTTTAGAAACCTTAAATAACTTAATGTCTGACTTGCCAGTACACTGTTAGAGAAACAATTCCAAGACCAAAACGTGTCGAATAAACAGGAGGTATACACTAATTTGATTTACAAATGGACAGCTTTCCTGTCTCTAGCTCTCTCTCATGGTGCTTTAAACATACATATGCCAAAGAAATCCTATCCAATAAGTGGTATTTTTAATATATTTCTAAATACAATCAATTAAAAGATTTCTGCACATTGTTATTTAGGTACAGTGCTGAGTAAATCAGAAACAAATGCAAGAGCACAAATGGTTTATTTAGCTACCTTTCCATATTGGGTTTTTATGACATGAGATACTCTGCCGTATTTTATTTTTTAAGCTAAACATATTAAAACTAGCCAAATAACCTGTATTTTCTTTTATTACATTATGATGCCTTTTTGTCATTAGTCTTTTTGTTTTGTTTTTTGTTTGT
This sequence comes from Cacajao melanocephalus, assembly GCA_963573385.1. NCBI lineage: Eukaryota > Metazoa > Chordata > Mammalia > Primates > Pitheciidae > Cacajao > Cacajao melanocephalus. The sequence goes on along the minus strand of CAUYLG010078121.1, from coordinate 85,420 downwards.
TCTTTGTTTTTGAGACGGTGTTTCACTCTGTCTCCCAGGCTAAAATGCAGTGGTGCAACCTCAGCTCACTACAGCCTCTGCCTTCTGGGTTGAAGCGATTCTCCTCTCAGCCTCTTGAGTAGCTGTGACTATAGGCACATGCCACCACACCCAGCTAATGTTTGTATTTTTAGTGGAGATGAGGTTTCACCATGTTGCCCAGGCTGGTCTCAGACTCCTGACCTCAAGTGATCTGCCTCAGCCTCCCAAAGTGCTGGAATTACAGACACGAGCACCGTGCCAGGCCTGCTTAAGTTTAATAAAAAAAAAATGTTCTGAATATGACTTTGTTTAAATGGTTCATATAGACATTTTAACTTTGGTGGCAGTTTTATCAGTCAGTTTTTCCGGTAGCCCAGCAGTGCTGCTACTTTAATTTAAATCTGCAAATCTGCCTCTCTGCCTTAGGAGACCCTCAGTCTTTTGTCTGTATTTTACCCGTTGACTGTTAATGCTGATTTTTTTTTTTTGAAAACACATCCAAAACTGTGGATTGCTTATAAAAGCATTTTTCCACAATAGGCTTATTTTTATTTCACTTGTTTATTCAGAATATCTTTTTAACTTGTTCTTCAGGTTATCTCCTCAATCAGTTCCTAGAATTTACCCAGCCCTCAGTCAGTATTCAAGCTCCTGTGCTGAACCTGAGGTTTCTTAGGCCTTAATTCAACTCCTTCTCAAAGACAGTTAAATATCAATGGACTTCACCCTTCCTTTGACCTTTGTCTTTTGCTGAAACACGTACCACAAACAATATTTTTTTTTCCTTTTTAGGAAGCAATAATAGAAGCATGTGAATGGAAATCAAATAGTAATGACCACTTCAGATTCTGTCATTTATATTTTGTTCTAAGTAATGGAAAACCTAATTCAAACTGTCTTAAAAAGATACTTTATTGATACCTATAATATGAAAAGCTCAAGGCTTGGCCCTGTTTATCTATTCTGTCTCACACTGTATACTTGCTATCTGTGAAATATATATCAGAATGACAAAAGCAATTTTAGATGTCTTATTTACATATCATATTTTTAGAAAAATAAAGTGAATGTATTTCTCTGGCATTCCAGGCAGAGTTTTATTGGACTGGTCACTTGCTCACCTTTAAATAAACCTCTATAGCTAGGGGAATGTGATATGTTCCATGGCTTTAAATAATGAAGACTGACCCTTCAAAGCATATGAGCAGTGAAGAGTGATAGAGTTGGGTGCCAATGGAACAGGTAGGAATGGAGTCTAGTTAGGCAGTGGACATCTGAGGGAATTAAAAACACATAGTTGATTTTCAGTCAAAATAATATGTTAAATTCATGTTTGGGCACATGGCAATAATTGATGTTAAAAAAAAAAAAAAAGCTCCACAGTGTAGTCAGAATAGTAACCATCTCTATGGAGTATAAGCATAAAGTAATGAGTGAGGCTATAGCTGGTTTGGAATTGGCCAAAATAGAAATCATGAAATATCTAATCTCAGACCAAAAGAAATTTAATTAGAATTTGATAATGGAAAGATAGCCAGAAAATCGCTGAATACTTAGAGATTAAATAATACATTTATAAATAACGTAAGTCAAAGAAGAAATCTCTAGAGAAATTAACAAATATTTTGAACTAAATGAAAATGAAAACATAACCTGACATTTGTGGGATATAGCAAAAGCAGTGCTTAGAGGAGGAAAATTTAAAGCATTGAATGCATATATTAGAAAAGAAAGATCCAAAATCAGTCATCTAAAGCTTCCACCTTATGAAACTAGAAAAAGAAGAGCAAATTAAATCCAAAGTAAGTAGAAGAAAAGAAATAAGAATTAGAACAGAAATTAATACAATTGAAAATGATAAATCAATAGAGAAAATCAGTGAAACCAAAAGCTGGTTCTTTTAAAAGATAATAAAATCAATAAGCCTCTAGCCACACTAAGAAAAGAGAGGACATATATTGCTAATATCAGAAATGAGAGAGGACATCACTAGAGATCCCATGGATATTAACAGGATGATAAAGGAGTTCTGTGAACAACTCTCTGCCCACAAATTTGGTAACCTAGATGAAATTCAATTCTTGAAAAGCACAATCTACCAAAATTCACACAAGAAGAAATAAACCGTCTGAATAGGCCTGTATTCATTAGAGAAATTTAATAAAAAATCCATAACCTGGCAAGTACTAGAGCCCAGAAAGAAAATAACAAAATTAAAAAAAAAAATCTATAACCTAAAACAGGATCAGGCCCAGGTGGGTTCACTGGTGAATTCTGCCAGAATTATTTAAACTTTCTCCATTTTTATATGGTTTCTTTCAAAATGTTTCACTTTATTCTTTTCCTAATTTATATTAGAATGACAATGTATGTTTAACACTTGTATTTTTATAAATTTATGGGTTTTTAATGTTCTGAAATGTTACTGATTTTTTACTTCAAATGTGTTGAACATTTAACGTCTTAAAACATTCCAGGCTGGGCACAGTGGCTCACACCTGTAGTCCTAGCACTTTGGGAGGCCAAGGCAGGAGGATCACTTGAGCCCAGGAGTTTGAGGCCAGCCTGGGCAACAAAGTGAGACCCCATCTCTTAAAAAAAAATCAGAATTTAGAAAAATAAAATAACCAGTATTAATGCTAGTGTTCCCATGTTATATAAGTGTGAAATACCCAAACTATTATTTTGCTTTCAAATTGCTATTGCATTTCTTTTTTTTTTTTTTTTTCATTTCTGGGTAGATTTAAAAAAATTTTTTTAATTAAAAAAATTTCTTATTTCTAAAAATTTTTGTGGATACATAGTAGGTGTACGTCATATTGCATTTCTACCTAATATGTGCCTGCTTATGGAAGGAGTCAACAAATGTTTCTAAATATTGCTATTTCTTGGACCTTAAAAGATGTTCAAGAAGTAGTCATATGAACATGATTGCTTTTTAAATGTGATATCAATTTTATTGATACCCCTTTTGGCCATACATGTTTAGTTTAGTTATATTTTTTGGCCACCTTCAGTGAATGCCTTCACTTTCATTGTCATTATTTAAGCATTTACACTGACTTCCAGACTCTACTGAAAGACTTGTTTGAATGCATACTTTACTTTTGGACCATAGATTCACTTAACAGAAAAGATACAGATTGAGCACTTAGTGTGTAACAGGTAATGCGAGATACTGTGGATAGTGTGGAACAAGACAAACTCATGTCCTCAAAGTTTACTTTCAAACTGGGGAGATGTACAATACGTGAATAAGCACATAAATAAGAAAATTATAGATTGTGATGAGAATGCCAACAAAGTAAGCAGGGTGATGTGAAAAGTAACGTGGGGAGAAGTAGGTGACATTGAACTGAGACCTGAGTGATGAGAATGAGCCAGCTATTCTCCATCCAGGGGAAGCACATACCAGGAGAAAGAAAAGTAAGTGCACCCTTGAGGCAGGAAGGAGCCTCGGGGAACGTAAAGGAGGCAAGTAGGGGTGGAGTATAGAAAACAAGAAGGAGAAATGGTTAAAGATGAAATTGGAGGGGTAGGGAGGAACAAAATCATCAAAATTATTCCCAATTTCCTTAGTATTTACTACAGAACAAATATTAAATGGTTTTGAGATTAAGAATTAGAAGGAAAGTAAGGTTTGTATTAGTTGCTAACACTAGCAATCAGTTTTAATTGACAGTGTTTAAACAAAAACACCTGCTCATTGAAGACATTTCCTGGAAAGCAGCAAATCTGGAAGAGCTATGTAGCTATTAAATCTTAAGATCCATAGTCATTGACCATTCTTTACCATGTTAGTCACAACAGCTCCATGGGAAACTGATATAGGAACTTGTCATCCTCTGTTTCCAGTTCTGAAAGATTCTCCAGAATGCTCTGAGTACACACATGTAAACTGAGCTAACTCACAGACTCACCATTTTAATAGGAGAGGCTGTGTGTAGAGGCTAGGGCTCAGTCAGAAAGAGAATTGCTGTAATTCACTGTGTTCTGCTTGAAATTATGCTCTACTGAAGAAGTTATCAGGACTGCTGATTGAGCTCTGCTTTAGAATATTGGTGTCTTCCACTTCTTGCCCCACCCCTTCCTAATTAGCAGCATGAGGAAAGTGCTAGCCAGAAATTACAGCTTCTGCATATAGTCCTTTATTTATCTCTGTCCTCACAAGCTGGGCTAGAAAATCTGGGGGCAGGGAATCCCTGTTTTTCTTTCGTGAACCTGGAGCCATTTCTAAGCATGTACTTCCTACTTTCTTTTCAAAAAAGATGGCTTCCCCAAATAGTTACCCCCAGTCCACGAAAAAAGCCACAGATTCCCTTTAAAGCCTCATATACTCCAACTCCCTTAAATATAAGACTGTTTATTTCCTTGCTACCAAAGGTCTCAGCATTAAATTAACATTTCCAGTGGAGAGAGAAGAAATACATCTAATACCCCATATGTGAGTCATCTACTCAGTTGTTTCGTGTCTGTTCTACAAACATTTCTCGGTCATTTCGTGTCTATTCTACAAACAGGCCATTTTAAAAATGCAGTTTGGCGAAGTCATCTCCTTATTCTGCTGTCCGGTTGTCTTTTGTTGTATATCCTTATTTACGAGTTCCCCTGGAGGTCGGAATGAGTGAGGTGGGATGTGGGTCTAATAAGGATACATAAGGAATTCTGAATTTTGAAGGTTTACCTAGGCCATAAATGTACATATGATAAGTGTAGACTAGAGTGATTTTCATAGCTTCACACACAATCAGACCTCACCTTAGAGAAGTCCGCTAGATCCTCTGGGGTTTTATAGTGTAGGGAGGAGGGCCCTTGTCCACCCACTGTAATTATGTGTTTTGTGTGAAGGCTGCAGTACATACTTGCACCCATCTAGCATATGATCTAGAGCTTGGAAAGGAACAACTTATAATAGAATTGTGAAAAATAAACTAGTATGTTGAAGATGATGTATAGTGATACATTGCTTAATGACAGGTACACACATTCTGAGAAATGCACCATTAGATTATTTAATTGTTGTGTAAACATTGTAGACTGTACTTACTACACAAATCTAGATAGCAGAGCCTACTGCACACCCAGGCCATAAGGTATGGTCTGTTGTTCCTAGGCTACAAACATATACAGCATGTTACTATACTGAAGACTGTAGGCAGTTTTAACACTGTGGTAAATATTCGTGTATATAAACATAGAAAAGTTACATTAAGAATACTGTATTCTAATCTTATGGGATCATCTTCATATATGCATCGTTGACCAAAATGTGATTATGCAGTGCATGACTGCATTTTATATTTTGACAGTGAATCATGAATAGGACTAGAACTTGTGGGGATGAGGGGTAGCGTGTAAAGTAGCAAAGTTACAGCCTTTCTGGTCTCAGTGTCCTTCTTTGTACAATTATGAGATTGAGTTAAATGATGTTGGATGGCCCTTCCAGCTCTAGGATTCTATGGAAATACAGTCATGTATAGCATGGGCATGTGGTACATCCTCTAGATTTGTGTAAGAACCTAAGGACATCCTGTGATGTTCACATAACCATGAAAGCACCTGACAATGCAGTTCTCAGAACATGTCCCCATCATTAAGTGACACATGACTACTACACTTAAGCTTCTTGTAAGAATACAGTCTCATACCTTCAAACTTATTTAGGGTGAAGTCTGGTTTAAATTTTGCAGACTATTTAGAAAATAAGGAATATTTTGCAAAAACTGCAATTCTTATATTTTGAAACGATGCAATAAATGAATAAGTTAGAATGCCATTTAAGTAGCACTTTATATAAAGTCCGCTAAGGTGGGTTTAATGAGGTTTAGATTTCTGGATAGGCCTGGAATCATATTTTTGCCTTTAATTTTCTTGATAAACTTTTTTAAAAAGGAAAATTCACAGAATTATGGCAAATAACTGCAAAATGGCACAGAGAAACTTCAGAAGTACAGTCTTCTCACCGTATGCCATACTAGATGCTGAAGTTGAACTTGAAGCCTACGCAGGCCACAAGGTGGCACCCTTAGGCCATATAAATAAAGTGCTGTTGCAACTAGAAAAAAACAATTTTAAAGAATCAAGTAACTATTATGTAGTGATAGATTATCAACTGGAAACCTCCTGAGGAGGAAGTCCCTTGCTAAGAATTTTAAACGTGGTAAAATTACATAGTAGAGAATTACATTCTAAGATTTTAATATCTTAGAATGAAATAAAATATTCAAAATAACCACTGTTCCTTTTGTGAACAATTAATTTTGATTTGTCTTAAGCCAATACCTTTTCTAAAAGTTGAATTGTAACTAAACTTTAATAATGCAAACAAATAATAGTTAATATAAATATTGCCAGAAATATATTAGAAATCCTTGTTTGGCGTTTTTTGATTTCCTGATGGAGAAAGAAAAATCTAGGTGTTTTCTTGTTATCCCAACCAATAAGAAGTACTTGAGAATAATTATCTAAGAATTTAGTCACCTGTGAAGTAGAAGGCTTTTCCAAAAATATTTTATTGTTATTTTCCCACACTTCACAAAGCTTACTTTGTATGAGATGATCACGAAGAGTTAATTTGGCTTATGTGTACTAGACTATTTTCTATAAAGTAAAAGACATTTCCAGGTATTGTTTCTAAAGCTGAAGAAGAAGTTCACTTTGAATGAAATGACTGTAAAGAGTCATGTGGAGTGTGTACACTAGGCTAATGATCTCTCTTACGTTATGTTTGATGAATTCATTAAACAAAGTCTTATGAAACTTAGTGACTTTTTTTTTTAACTCATGAAATGAGTATAATGATAGTATGCATGTACCTCGTAGGGTTTCTATGAGGATTAAGTGAGTTATTACAGGAAAAACACTTAGAACTGTGCCTGCAATATAACTTAATAAATGTAGAATATTGTGTGTCTCAACTGTTGCCAAGCAATTATTTGCATAGTAATAGCAGACATAACAAGAATTTTTTTTTCTCTTTTCATTAAGCTTAGTTCCAGAAGAACATCTACTAAGTAATATCTGACTAACTGAGTTTTAATTATTATATGAACTTAACACAATAAACTGGCCTTTTTTTTTGTTTTTGTACAAACAGGGTCTCGCTTTGTGGTCAAGGCTAGTCTTGAATTCCTGGGCTCAAGCAGTCCTCCCACCTCGGCCTCCCAAACACTGGGATTATAGGTGTGAGCCACTGCACCTGGCTAGGGGCCTTTCTTTAAGTATCATTCTGTAATTCACATACTTCAAATTAACCTCACCTTTACTGCATTAATAGTTTTAATAATGAAATTATTGATAGCTTTGTATTGAAGACATCACAGAATTAAAAATTTTAGACACAACCACCTTAGATTAAAATGTTGGAAATACCACAAAATGTGTGTTTTCTACAAAGTTGGATGTAAAATAAAAATGTATCTGTTTGTGGTAGATCCACATCTGCCTAAAAGTTGCTCCAAAAATTTGAACTTCTGTTATTTTTGAGCCTTGGAAATAAAATTCAGAAGATTCTGCTTATAAATTTCTTCCTTCTAATGTTCTTCATAGTACTGGGATATCCTAAAAGGATAGTGTTCTTAGTGCCTTCTTTTATTTTATTCTTACAGAAAGAGAGTAACCCTTTTCCTTTTTTAAAGAATCCAAGTAGATATTCACATATATTGTCTTTATTTAGGACAGATCGCTGAAGGGTTAAAAATTGGGGTCCTAGCCATATGATCAGTGAGAATTTACTTCCTAGGCCCTTCTAATATCATTTTCCAAAAAATAGAGAAATAAGGATCTTAAGTCCAGCCTAGTTGAGGATGAACCATAAACCAGAACCTTAGAAGTTTTACAGTGAGCAAAGAAAGCATTGCATCAAGATTCGCTGGCCAGGGACTGGTTCCACAGCCATGGATTAGACAGCTTTCATCTGCATCACAAAATTCTGTTTACATTTTGATTAGCCAAAAATGTCAATGAATCTATGTAATAGGAAAAATACAGGATAAATTCTTGTTCAATGTGCTAAGGAATTCAATAAAATTGTGGTACCTTACATAGAATACAGTCATCTCTTAGTATCCATGGGGGATGGGTTTCAGGAACTCATGCAGATACCAAAATTTGCAGTTGCTCAAGTCCTTGGTACAGAATGATATAGTATTTGTATATAACCTATGCACATCTTTCCATATACTTTAAATCATCTCTAGGTTAGTTACAATACCTAATACAATGTAAATGCTATGCAAGTAGTTGTTATGCTGTATTGTTTAGGGAATAATGACAAGAAAGAAAGTCTGTACGTATGAATACATATTCAGCATAGATTCAGTTTTTCCCCAAATATTTTTGATTCATGGTTGGTTGAATTGTGAATTTGATTCATGGTTGTGTGCAACTTTTAGTTTCTTCTCTTTTCTCATATTTATTTTCTAAAAATTCTTACAATGTACTGCAGAACTGGTCATAAGAAAAAATATTACTTTAAAATCCTCTGACAATGAACTTAACTGAGTGTACATTCAGGAAAGAATTATTGGATTTTCCTATGTCTAGACTTCCAAGAAAAATTAATGTACCAGGCATCTCAGTCAGCCAGTATATATAGACAAATCAGACCCATTTCTTGCCTTCTAGAAGCATATTCTGGCAGGAATTTTAGGACAGTTGTGAACAAGCAAAAAAGTTTTATCTGAACAGTTTTCTTCTGGTTATCTTGACAACTTTCAGCAGCTTCATGGCACATTGGAAATATACAAACTAAATATGAAGCCCCACCTTGCCACTTAAAGCAGTATGGCCCTAGACTCATTAATGTCTGTGAGCCTTGGGAATTAAGATTACTCTATTAGAGAAATAGTTGCTAGTTAAATAGCTGCTGAAGATAAGCAGACTGAAGAAATATATTGTTAATGTTTTGGGAAGGATTTGAAATTCTTAAAATTCTTAGTTGCTCACAGCTAAATTTCTTTTCAACATGGCTTTTTACCTTGCCCAATATCTTTGGATTTTTGCAAAGCTCAGGTTTTAAGAACAGTCATTTTAAAATACTAGCAGTTAGAATTTAGTGACTTCATTTTTGTTTTATGGTTCTCTGAGATTATATTTTGAAACAGCTATATTCTCTTAAAAGGATAAGAATAACCAAGTGATAGAATCTAAATTTGGGGGTTTCATTTACTGTATATCATTCATTTTTTCAGTTTTAATACTTTTCTTTGACATTAGAAAATGGCAAAGGCAGTAAGATCTGATAGAATATCTTACCAGCTATGCCATTTTTCTCCTTGCATTTTGCTGAAATGTCTGGTGCTCTGATCTCTGACCAATACTACTGGTGTGGGCATGATGTCAGTCCGTTTGAAGCAAGAATGTGGTACTTAGTCTTGCCTTTCCAAATGGCCTTTCAAAATGAAAAATCAGTCTATTATGTATTCTTGTTGATATTGAATATGGAACAATTTTTAGTTATTATATCATAAGTATATACTAATAGAACATATTCTCCCCATTAGTCCTTAACCACTAAGAATACTATTATATCTTAAAGTTTTATAGATTGACCTAAGATTGTGGATCCAGAATTTGAGATATAAAAGAAAATTAGGCATGACTTTTCATCAAGTCAGTGAATCACAAGCCTCCATCAAAACCTTTTTATTGTTGTTTGGGTTGAGACAAGTGCGCTGGTTGACATAAGAAGCTCTTGTTGTTGAGATCTAAGTGACCATGTCATCTCAAAGGATGAATGACTCCATCCTCATCAAGTCTCTCAGGCCGTGCCACAGATCACAGAGTGAGGAGTCTTAAATGTCAGGCTGCATCAGCCTTCTAAAACCTGACCCCCCAAAAGTTCTGCTTTTAACAATCCCAGCTTGTCTGCCTCTGAACCAGTCAGTGGACACTGTTACTTATGGACACTGTTCCTTGGGAACCAGGGCCCTGGTCAGCAACCGGCGTGCTTTCTGGGGCGTGGTTATTCCCCTATTGACTGTTCTTGCACTAGACTGTGGTTTTTCCTCTGGTTTTCTTGACAACTTTCAGCAGCACATGGCACATTGAAAATATATAAACTAAATATGAAGCCCCACCCTGCCACTTAAAGCAGTATGGTTTAAGGAACCAGTTCTTTTATTTTTATTTCCTGAAGGTCTTTACTCCCCACTAGATGTCTCCCCACTAGCAGAAGCTGCTCTGTTACCAGGGGATCAGTGCTCTACGCAGGCTTTCTGTGCAAGCTGCTCTACGGTGGAGGACGGTCACCCCAGAGCTGTGCCTAGCCTGAAAAGGATAATAACTTATTTTTTGAATGCTAAGTCATACAGCTAGTAAGTAGCTGAGCTGGGGTTCAAACCCAGGTAGTCCAGCTCCATACACATTCTGGGTGGAGTAACTAAGTTCTTTTAACAGCATCTGACGAGAAGAAAATTGTCTCTCTATGGTACACTCCTAAGAGTAGTGCCTTTCAGGAGAGTCAGACTATCACATATCTCGCCCCCCTACTTTTTCCACCTGTAAAAGCAGGCTTCATTATGTTTACTTAGGTTTCACATCCATTCACAGGGGAACAGACTCAGTCCTCAGTGAATCTTGAAAGATTACTGGTTCATTATTCACACTTTTATTAGTGCCTCTAATTCTGTTTGTAGAATGGTTCTTACTAAACACTCCCTTTGGTAAATACCAGTACATCCACCTGTGCCCTTGCAAATGCTTGGTCCTACAAGTTCTTAAATAACCTGATACCCAGACAAATGACTCCAAAGATGATCTTGAATAGGGAAAATAGACACCTTCACGGTCGGCAGTCTTTTAGTCACAATCTTTAGGCCTTCATAGACTCACTAGTTGCTCTCCTGATCATTGTCCCAGAGAAATGAAGATTTATGTTCACATACAAACAAATGTTTGTAGAAGGTTTAATGATGGCCAAAACCTGGAGACTGGTGATTAAGGTCTAATTGAGGTCTTGGAAGTTTTCTTGGCAGGTTTCTAGTAATTTAGTCTAATGAATTTGTTTAATATTAATATGAAATCACACAAATCTATAATTTGTTCAAGTGTATTTTCTTGTGGGCCATTGTCATATCAAAAGAAAATCACAGGCCGGGTGCAGTGGCTCACACTTGTAATCTCAGCACTTTGGGAGGCCAAGGTGGGTGGATCACCAAGGTCAGGAGTTCAAGACCTGCCTAGCCAACATGGTGAAACCCCGTCTCTACTAAAAATATAAAAATTAGCCGGGCATGGTGGGACACGCCTGTGGTCCCATCTATTGGGGAGGCTGAGGCAGGAGAGTCACTTGAACCTGGGTGATGGAGGTTGCAGTGAGCCGAGATCGTACCACAGCACTCCAGCATGGGTGACAGAGTAAGACTCTGTCTCAAAAAAAAAAAAAAGAAAAGAAAAGAAAGAAAAAGAAAATAGCAGAAGCATTGTCTTTCTTGTGGATTTAAGAGAACATTAGGATTATTTGGGGGCATAACCATATGAACTATAATTCTATCTCCAGATGAAAAACAAAATTTATTCTTTTTCTCTAATGTGAACTCTACCACATTCAGAATAACCTACTTGCACCATTTTAATTAACGTTGAAAATGGAAGCCAAATCATATATTAGAGGCAGACTGTAGTCGTTAAAAGACTCAGCTGTAGTGATCAGGATGAGAAAAAAATACTAGGCTTTGGGTAAATACAGAGTATTTGTCTAAGGAAGTTAAATTAAGTGGCTCCATGATATGAAGTTTGTCTAAACTGATACTGTAGTATCACAAAAGTAGGAAATGAGGAGCAGAGGTGTTTCATGTATCACCGTGTCCTCATGGCATTTACTGACACTGGTCCTCACATACAGTTTGTCAGCCATTGTCATCAGTTCCGGCCTAGCACCGATAGCCCTTATGACACAACCTAACTTACATACTGTAAATGGAGCTTCGTAAAAGACCATATTTCCCTCTTTAAATATGTTCACAGGGATTTGATAATGGTGAGCATGGATGACCAGTAAAAAGTTAACCTGTATTTCAACCTGACCAGGAATGTGGGATTTGGACTTGATAGCATGGTATCTGGCACTTTTCAGGCACACAGTAAATGTTTGTTTTATGAATGAATATTGCTATTTTTGTGGTCCTTACTGCCTGCCCATGACCCTGCTTCCACAGTCCTTCCACAGAAGAATTGAGTGGGCAGACAGGATGCCCTCGTAGTCTCTCTCAGTGCAGAGGGGTGCAGCCTGGGTGGGGCAGCACCACAGTTCAGGGGAAGCAGTGTCAGGCAATGTAAAGAAGATCACAGATAGATTTGGGCCAGGTTTGCTTTCACACTGAAGAGAAAGGGAAGGGAACAGATTTAAAGAGATTTAAGTACCAGCATTCAAGGTAGATTAGAAATTTTTTTCTTAAGTGTATCCTGTGTGGTTTCAATGTAAGTATTAGCTTTTTAAACTTTTATTTTTTTCCTATTATGAATGGTATTTCATTTCTAAAAATAGTTTGCGGAATAATCTGGGATCTAGCCTCCATTTATTATGTGAAAAATATGCATTCTGAATTCCAAGTAATGACTGAGAATGAATTTTTGGAGCCCAATTTGTTTTTCACTGATGGCACATGATTTGATTCTTATTCTTTTATCTTTCTGTCTTGCTTTCTTGTTTGTGGGCCACGGAGCAGCTTCTATTAAGCCCTTCTTTGCTTCCTTTTCACTACTTTGTTACTTGTCAGGTATTTTGCTGGCCTCATGAGTTGATGCTTCACCTGCAGATTTTCTAGGGAATTCCTACAGGCTCAGTAACCTGTCTGTATTTAATAGAACAGTGAGTTCTTTTTCTCACCATACTTTTATTATAACTGAATTTTCTATTTATTGCAGATCCTTGCCAGCACATTACAGAATATTTTTGTTGAACCTTCTTGACAATTCAGAGAAACTGCTGAGTGACCACTGAACGAAAGAACTAGTCTTAAGGCTTACGTGAGTATTTACTACTGTGTACTTCCTCACAAGATGTGAAGCCTTCATTGAACTGCTTGAGGGCAGATTCAGTTCTGTGATCAAGATGAAAAATATCTATCATTGGATTTATTAAATGTGGAATAAGTTTAGCAGTTGCTCAGGGACACAGAGAAACTGACAAAATATGCACTTATTTTCACCTAACAAATAGACACAGAGACTTGTATTTCTTGCTGAGCCAACATTCTGAAGAATCGTGGTCCACAAACCATAAGAATTCTTACTGTGTTTCAATTAAAAACACCAAGTAGATATTTAAAATAGTCTATTCTTACAAAATTTAACCAAAACACATTACCTTTTGAAAAGCAGTTGATATGTGTCATTTCATTTTTAAAAAGGTTTGTGATAGCTTTTCCTTTTTTATGATTCAATACTGTGCAAGCTTGTCCAACCTGCAGCTCAGAACAGCTTTGAATGCGGCCCAACACAAATTCATAAGCTTTTAAAAAACATTATGAGATTTTTTTTTTTTGCAGTTTTTTAAAGCTTATCGGCTGTCATTGGTACATTTTATGTGTGGCCCAAGATAATTCTTCTTCCAATGTGACCCAAGGAAGTCAAAAGATTGGACACCCTTGCTATAAGGGAAAAATATTTAGATTACCATCACAAAAGAATTCTTGACTATTTTATTGAGTAAATTATTCTCATTGAGTTTTTTTGTTTGTTGGTTTGGTTTGGTTTCTTGAGACAGGGTCTAACTCTGACACCCAGGCTGGAGCGCAGTGGCTCAGTCACAGCTTACTCTTACCTTGACCTCCTAGGCTCAAGTGATCCTCCCACCTCAGCATCCCGAATACGTGGGACCAAAGGCATGCACCACCATGCCTGGCTATTTTTTAAATTTTTTTAATAGAGACAGGGTCTCGCTATGTTGCCCAAGCTAATTTCAAACTCCTGGGCTTCAAGCTATCCTCCCATCTTGGCCTTCCAAAGTGCAGGAATTACAGGTGTGAGCCACTGTGCCTGGCCAAATTTTTAAAAAGTCATCATACGCATCATAATCTAAAGTTTATTTTGATTTTAACCTCTGTAGTTTTAAATCATAAACAGATTATTTTTTTCTTATTTGAAATTATTCTTAACAGTCCCTTCTCACCTTTCATTTTATCTCCAGTGAGTCATTAAGTTGTGCTAATCCTATCTTCTCTGTTCCTCTCCAGTATGTCCCCTTCTGCCTGCTACTGCCTTAGGTTAGGTTTTCATTTCTTGCCTAGATAGCTGCAATGACCTAATGATTGATCTCCCTGCCTCCGGTCTTTTTCTCTCCAATCCAACCCTTCCATATTGCCACCCAAGTAATCTTTCTGAAAGACTAATCAGACCAGACCGTGCCATTTCTTTGACTTAAAATCCTTCACTCCACAGCTTCTGTACAGCAAAAGAAACAATCAGCGTGAACAGGCAACCAACAGAATGGGAAAAAATTTTTGCAATCTACCCATCTGACAAAGGGTTAATATCTAGAATCTACAAAGAACTAAAACAGATTTACAAGAAAAAAACAAACCCATTCAAAAGTGGGTGAAGGACATGAACAGACACTTTTCAAAAGAAGACATATATGATGCCAACAAACATGAAAAAATGCTCATCATCACTGGTCATTAGAGAAATGCAAATAAATCAAAACTACATTGAGATACCATCTCACACCAGTTAGAATGGCAATCATTAAAAAATCTGGAGACAACAGATGCTGGAAAGCGTGTGGAGAAATAGGAACACTTTTACACTGTTGGTGGGAGTGTAAATTAGTTCAACCATTGGGGAAGACAGTGTGGCAATTCCATAAGGATCTAGAAATAGAATTTCCATTTGATCCAGCAATCCCATTACTGGGTGTATATCCAAAGGTATATGTATGTATGTATATATATATAAATTGTTCTATTATAAAGACACATGCACACGTATGTTCACTGCGGCACTGTGTACAATAGCAAAGACCTGGAACCAACCCAAACGCCCATTGATGTTAGACTGGACAAGGAAAATGTTGTACATATACACCATGGAATACTCTGCAGCCATAAAAAACGATGAGTTTGTGTGCTTTGTAGGGATATGGATGAACCTGGAAACCATCATTCTCAGCAAACTGACACAAGAACAGAAAATCAAACATTGCATGTTCTCACTCATAGGCGGGTGCTGAGCAATGAGTACAAATGGACGCAAGAAGGGGAGCATCACACACTGGGGTCTGTTGGCGGGGAATAGGGGAGGGACAGTGGGGCTAGGGAGGTTGGAGAGGGATAACATGGGGAGAAATGCCAGATATAGGTGACGTGGGGATGGAGGCAGTAAACCACATTGCCATATATGTACCTATGCAACAATCCTGCATGTTCTGCACATATATCCCAGAACTTAAAGTGCAATAAAATATGTATATATTTTATATATGTATATATGTATATATATGTATATATTTTATATATGTATATATATGTGTGTATATATATATAAAAAAGGAAAAAATAGAAATATAGAATATAAAAGGAAAAAATAGAAAAAATTAAAAAAAATCCTTCAATGGGCTGGACTCATTGAAATAATAGTCCCAGCTATTTAGGAGGCTGAAGTGGGAGGATGGCTTGAACCCAGGAGTTTGAGGCTGCAGTGAGCCATGATTGTACCATTGCACTCCAGCCTGGGTGACAGAGCGAGACCCTGTCTCAATTAAAAATATATATATATAAGTCAGTGGCTCCTCACTGAAGTTCAGGTGTAATAGACCTTACTGTGGAGTTGTTAGGAAGATTAAATTAAATTCATTAAAAGCTCCTAGTTGGTACCTGGCTCAGAACAAGTCTCAGTATATGCTAATACCCACTCTTTCCACAGAGAGCCCGTGGCAGCCGCAGAGCCCTTGTGTGAGGCAGCCCCAGATTTTGGGACAATGGCTCTGCTGGGAAGCCAAGTGGAAAGGAATAAGGGCAGCAATCTCTCCAGACTCAGCAACGAGGCTTCCCTGAATCCCTTTGAGGTTAGGCACAAGAATAGATGGGTCTAGCATCCAATTCCATCAGTGTTTCAGAAAGAGACTCTCCCTGATCAGCTGCACAAGCCAAGTCCATCTGTGACTAAGCTTTTGTAATCTAAGAATAAAAACACCGTCTCTAGAAAAGCATTGGTCTCTGCCTTTCTGTTTTCTTATTTGTTTTCTCATCAATTTCCTAGTGGAGTTTCTTTTGACAGGCTTTAACTCTTTCTTAAACGAACTTAGGGGAAGAGAAGGAAACCTAGTTGTATGCACTTCGGTAGAGCAGAATGTCCTGAGAGTTCAGGTGCACCGATGGGTCCGGGAAGCATCCATGAAAGACATGTGGGCAAACTGGTGAGCTGGATGAGTCCAAGAGATGAAATTCACATTGGACATAGTTGGGATTGTGGCTTTGTCCTGACTTGGTATACCCAGGCAGCCCTACTTTTTTTTCCTCATCTCTCAGTCTTTAGACAATGGGAATTTGGCATAATCACGTATTGAGATAACCACAGAGCACAACAGAATAAGATTAATACTGTAAAAATGAGCATAATCTGAATTGATTTCATATTTCTGATTTTTAAATTCAGTTTGTTACTTTTCTTAGCCTTTCTCTATGAGAACTTAAAATTTGTGCTATAAACATAACATTCTACAGGTCTTTGTTGAGTATAAGTTCTTTTCATGCAAGTAGTTTTGGTCACCATATAGAATATCTCAAATACAAGAAAGAGCAAATATATGAAAGATAATTATTTTGTATTAAATAAAAATGTCTACTAGCAGCAGCATTTATATATGTATAGTTCTTTGATGTTTAAACACCATGTTATCTATATATTCTGACAATGTAATACTTAAATCTAAGCTATTATATCTTGCTTAACTTTAAAAATATCTCTTAATCTTTTTACATGGTGAAAAGCAAAATAGAGCTTTATGGTAATTGAATTGGAATTTTAATCCAGCAGATGTGAAGAAAATAAAACATTTTAATGAAAAATAAAATATAATTGATAACTTTGTTATTTCTGTTTGGTAAGGTAATTTATTTATTAGAGGCAGGAGGCCAAAAAGGATGAGAAAATGACTTCTTTGTCTTGATTTCATTTGGCTTCATCAAATCTCACTCACCTATTTCATTACAGGCGTGTTCCATCTACCACATCAGAACAATGTCGTATGTTTTTGTAAATGATTCTTCTCAGACTAACGTGCCCCTGCTACAAGCCTGTATTGATGGGGACTTTAATTATTCCAAGCGTCTTTTGGAAAGTGGCTTTGACCCAAATATTCGAGACAGCAGGGGCAGAACAGGCCTTCACCTTGCAGCAGCTCGAGGGAATGTAGACATCTGCCAGTTACTGCATAAATTCGGTGCCGATCTTCTGGCCACAGATTATCAAGGAAACACAGCTCTTCACCTCTGTGGCCATGTGGATACTATTCAATTTCTGGTTTCCAATGGACTCAAAATTGATATTTGGTAAGTTCTGTGTGGTTTTAGAAGTCTAGTCATTTCTTCCCATTAGACTCTCAACTGATAGTCTTATCTCTGGGTCTGTTGATTTTGTTTCCTCATTAATCAATTGAAATGATAAGTTCAGACAGACATTGAAGACAGTGTAATCCTATTAGGCAAGTGAGGGAATGAGGGGCTGACTTCTAGATTTTTGCTGAAGCAGCACATTTTTTTCTATGAAAATAATGGATAGTTTCTACTACTATTAATTATGTAGTGTTATGTCAAGGGAAAAAGAAGAAAAGAACATTTGTTGAAAATTTGTGAGCTGAACTGTTTACTTGTTAGCTCATTTAGTCCTCAGAATGAAGAGCTCTCACCATAGGTGTTATCTTCATTTTACAGATTAGATAGTTGAGACAAAAAAAGATTAAACAAAAGATGACAAAGGTCACACAGTTTATAGAGGAATTGTAAAGGTCACAGTTTATAAGGGACAGAACTGGAATTAGAACCTAGTTCTGCTGACTCTAAAGCTTTTGTGCCTTCTGTCATGTAATGTACCATGTGAGCTTCATAATCTCCCTGGAATCCAGGATCCTTTTTAGACTGAACAATTTGAGGAAGTCATGGGGTTTTTTGTTTGTTTTAGTGATACTCTGCTTTTTGAGTGGGAAAGATGTCAGGTCACCTGTAAAACTGAGTTTGACCTTTAAATTACAGTTACATGCTGCCCTAATTTATTGGTGCCATAATGCCCCTAAATCTGAATAAGACAGTAAATATTTCTCTTGCTGCAGGACAGAATGGGGTAGAATTGACTGCAGGATCTAACGTGATTGAGTTATCTCCTATTGTTAGGGCTAAGTAGCTGTGAGAACCAAAGCAGCTTATTTGACATTTTTTTCTTAGACTAAAAAAAAAGTACTCTTCTCATAAAGTGCAAATATCAAATAAGAGTGAGTCTAGAACTAGATTTATTCACTGTTTTTGACTATATGTTCTCTTTTTTCTTTTCCCTGGAAGTAAAAAACAAGGGTTAATTCAAAATTCAGCTCCACTGGACGTTTGGCTCAGCCCTGGGTTTTACTTTTGAGTTAATTGGGCCCATCCTTTTTTTTTTTTTTTTCCTGGTGATTTGTTTATTCTTCATAAACACTTGTTTCTGTAGCACGATTCAGAAAATAAATAGAGGCAGATGGCTCTAACTTCCACCACAACCTGCTGTTGAGGACACATTTAGCGTGAGGATAGGGGCTGTAGGTGGGGGATGTGTTTGGGTCACAGGGTAACGGCCTCTGTGATGAACTGTGCAGAGATCCCAGCCTGATGGTCAAGGCTCATGTGGAAGAGTTGCAGTGAGCCAAATACTCCTTTAGTTTCCCACGGCCCTCGGGTAGGTCCTAATCAGGCCCATCCTTTCTTCACTGAGATCTACACAAATGGGTACTAACAATGGAACTGACAATGTAGTATGACTGCTGTGATGACTTTTTTTTATTTTTGTGAACTTTTTTTAGCAATCATCAAGGTGCTACCCCTTTAGTTCTGGCAAAGCGCAGAGGAGTAAATAAAGATGTCATCCGATTGCTGGAATCTTTGGAAGAACAAGAGGTAAAAGGATTTAACAGAGGAACTCACTCGAAACTGGAGACCATGCAGACAGCTGAGAGTGAAAGGTACTTGAGACACAATTGTTTTTTTAAGTGACCAAGTCTCACTGTATTAATCATGCTGAACTCGAACTCCTGGGCTTAAGCATTCCTCCTGCCTCAGCTTCCTGAGTATCTGGGACTATAGGCACATGCAGCCATGCCCAGCAAGATATTAATATAATTTTTTAAGGGAAAGTCACTTTAAGTACCTGGATCTTTTGTGGTGACTTCGTGAGCTTTAATATTCATTTGCTTTTAAGTGCAACTTGAACTTTATATAGGACCTTATGGCTGCAGATTACAATTGAGAAGCTATTAACAGGAAGTACTACCTGTCACGTGCACATAATGTTCTGTTAGCCACCTGCTGTATTGACAGTACAAAGGAGAAGTAGTAGTTAACAGCTGAATCTGAGGGAAGGCAGCTGGAGCTTGAGGATTTTAAGTACAGGTCACAAAAAGAATGGAATTTAAAAAAAAAAAAAAAAAGAAGAAGAAGTATAAGTAAAGCCAAGAAGTTTTGCAATTTTAGAAAAGACCAAAAGGTAGTTTCAAGGATAGGGAAGTGGAGTGCTGAGAAACAGGAGAGGGAAAGTAAGATGGTATTTAACACACGCATAGTTCAGTAAGTGAAAGTGAAAGTGACTTTCATATGAGTTGGAGCTAATGAAATTTGGACTCCTGTAAGTAATTTAAGCTAAGATGTGGTGAGTGACAGGGTCTTGAATAGGTCATTTCTCATTTAGAAGCAATGGAGAATGAGGTTCAGGGAGCTCTGAAAAGATGGCAAACCATCTTTTCTCCTGGCATCACTGGGCTCAACAGGTAAAGTTAATAGGCCATACCTAGTTCTAGTAGCAGGTAGTCTGGTTGACCACTATGCAGTTTCTGCCTTCCAGATTATACAAGTGAAGGAAGAAGGATGCTGAGCTTCCATAGTCTCTTCCCAACATTCTTCGTAGGTTTTAAATAGAGCAAACAAGGACCCACGTCAGCTGTTTACCTAGTAACAGATGGACTAAGACTTGGATTTAGAATCACATAGTCCATTTAGACCACTGGGATCATTGTTTCTTTGAGTTCTAAATGAAATCCTCTCTATTTTTCATAGCTCACCCTTCATTTGATTCCTTTGTACCCATGATTGCTTTCCTTCTCTTGTGTGCCAGTTGATGTTCTTTGGGGACCATTAATTCCACTCTCGAGCTTAGGTCTGTTTTGTTTAGATACTTTCAAGCACTTAATACAGTCCTAAAGAAATCCAAGAGCTTTTCTTCTGGAACAGTGTATACTCCTCATGAGTGATCACTGAAAACTGACAGATAAACAAGAAGTTAGAGATTTATTTACAAGCCCTTTTTTTCTCTCCTGTGTACTCTGGATTGACAGAATGGCATAAGCACTTTAACAGCATTAACTATTATTTGCTAAAGATTTGTTCCTCCAAAATAACTTGAAATTTATTTTTATCTTTGTAAAAATAATATTAAATTACTTTAAGCTTCTTTACCATGAAAAACAACCAAGAATGTATTTTTAGGGCCTTTATTTTGTTAATAGCCAGTTTCTTGGCACCTCTTTAGCAGAAATTAGAGGCGCCAGTTACTTGGCAGCTCTAAATGCAAACCTTTTAGCATAGTTTGCCTCAGTTGTGATTACTTACTAAGAAGTGATTGATGAATAGATTGATGAACAGTGATTGATGAACTGGATGAACAGATGAAGTACTCCTGCTTCCTTCACATACCTGCCATTTCACTGCAGCATGAGAATTTGTATTCATTATAACACTGTATAAAGCTCGTTTTTCAAAAATTGAGTTATTAACATTTGTATTGCCTAGTTTTCCTATCTTACTGCTACCCCTCAGTGTCATGGTAGAAATGCAGTGGTTGAAGATTACATTAGAAAATTGAAAGGTAATGTCATTAGGAAAATGCAAATGAGGGCCACAGTGAAATGCTACTTCACACCCACTAGGATAGCTGCAATTAAACAGACAGATAATAACAAGTGTTATTGAGGATGTGGAGAAGTTGGAACCCTCATACACTGCTGATGGGAATGGAACGTTAAGCAGCTTCCTCCGAAAAGTCTGGCAATCCTTCAAAAAGTTACACATAGAGTTACCATCTGACCAGCAGTGCCACTTCTAGGAATATACCACGGAAAATTGAAACATATGTCCACACAAAAACTTACATACGAATGTTCACAGCAGCATTATTCGTAATAGCCAAAACATGGATACCACCCAAATATCCATTAGCTGATGAAGGAATAAACATCATCTGTTTATCCAATGGTATATCATTAATATTATTATTTTGTACTGATACATCCACAGTGTGGATAAATTTTGAAAACATGCTACATGGGAGAAGCCAGGCACGAAAGGCCACATATTATGTGATTCCGTTTATGTGAAATGTCCAGAATAAGCAAATCTGTAGAGACAGAAAGTAGATTAGAAAGTGGACTAGGAGCTGGGAGAAGGGGCAATGGGAGTGACTGGTAACGGGTACATAGTTTCTTACAGAGGTGCTGAAAGTGGACTAGAATTAGAAGAGATGGTTGTACAAGTTTGGGAATATATGAAAAGCCACTGATTTGTACAGTTTCAAAAGGTAAATGTTATGGGATGTGAATTATATCTCAACAAAAGTAGAGGAAAAGGTTTAAAGACATTGGCTAGTACATGGCATTATGGCATAATTGTGTAACGGCCTTTTCTAGAGTAGAAGATAAAGCAAGGTTTTAAATGTATTTACTATAATATTTTCCATGTCTCTTAGGATTCCCTGAGACATAGCACAGCTTCTGCAGGCCTTATACGGGATTATAAATCAAGTTAATGAAAAATATTTCCCCACTCCTCCATATAAACTCCATATAAACTCCTCCATATAAACTTCCTTTTTACTTTGTAGGTATGGGATAACAAAAACAGTATAGATATCATGTTTTTTAAAAAAAAAGATACAAACACACCCCCTAAAGACAGTGTAGATATTGCGTTTTTAAAAAAGATTATACACATACTCCATTATGTTAGAATCAGAGATTCCCTGGACAGCAGAAAGCATTTCATTGGATAAAGTCTCTATAGAAAATTCTGATTGGCAGAGCTTCATGAGCTCTGAAGAGCAATGAGAGAATGTTCATTGAATTTTCATTTTATACCTAACATGTTTGAGTATAAGGGCATGTCAACTCATAGTCAATAAATTTTAGACACATCAAACTGAGCCTCTCCAGAACTTTATCTATTTGTGGTTTTACTCTTTTAGGCCTTCTCAAAGTTCTAATCTTATTTTTAACCTTGCTCTCAAGTTTTCTGAAATTACTGTGTTGTTGTAGATTCCCACTGAAAACGTCATCACTTATTCAGATAATAAACATCTTTTAATTATTTCAAAAAAAAATGTTTGGGTGTCAAGCAGACTGGCCCATTAGGAAGTCAGTCCCCCATGATTAGAGAAGACCTTTAATGCTGGTAAAGGCTGAAGGACCTTTGTTTGATGGTATCAAGAAGTAAAATAAAGTTGTAGGTTAAAAAAAAAATGCCAGTTTGGCATGCGCTTACTCATAGTTTATAGTGAATGCAACTCTAAGACATTATTTTATGCTGTTTTCATTGTTCTGTCCTCAGATGGTTAGAAGGATATGAAGGGAAAGGATTTAGGAAGGATAGTCATGACCTTTCATATCCAGTAGCTATGGCTTTCATCTAAATGATACCGTCTTACTGGGCCTGTATGTTGTGACATAACCATGGGTGTCCTTCCCTTAGTGCTTCCAAGTACCAAAGTCAGACAGAGTTTCTCTGTGGTGGTTATATTTCTAACGATAAAGTTCTGAAAACCAGAATCAGTGTTTTTATGGTATTTGTACTACCTTATTTCCAACTAGATTAGCCTTTATGCAGAATAGAAATGAACATATTCTGTCTTATTGTACAAGATAGACTAAAACCAGTAGGAAGAAACTATTAAGAATTCCTAATGACTAGGCCAGCTGTGGTGGCTCATGCATGTAATCCGAGCACTTTGGGAGGTCAAGGCAGTGGATCACCTAAGCTCAGGAGTTCAAGACCAGACTGGGCAATATGGCGAAACCACGTCTCTACCAAAAATACAAAAATTAGCCAGCCGTGGTGGTGTACATCTGTAGTTCCAGCTACTTGGGGGGCTGAGGCAGGAGGATTGCTTGAGCTGGGGAGGTGGAGATTGCGGTGAGCTGAGATCACGTCACTGCACTCCAGCCTGAGCAGCAGAGTGAGACTCTATCTCCAAAAAAAAAAAAAAATTCCTAATGACTAGACAAGACCACATGTACAACAGGCTGAGGAGTAAGCTTCCATTATTAGAGAATTACATTTAAAGAGGAATTCCTTCATTGGTCAGATTATTAGACTAAATTAATAAAAATTCCCTTTTAACCTTAAGATTCACACACTATATATAAGTGACTTTTTAGATTTACTCATCATTCCCCCCAGCCTCAAACAGATATTTATTTTCTTAGTGTTCTAGGGCCTAGTAGTCTGAGATCGAGATGTCACAGAGTTGGTTCTTCTAAGGCCTCTGCTTGACTTGTAGATGACTATCCTCTTCAGGTGTCATCACCTGCATGTTTGCTTATTCTTATTAACACATTCTTAAATTATGAGTCTGCACTTTGAATCTTCTAAATTTAACATAACAAGAATGTGTTGCTATTTAATATCTTGATGGAAACAACTCATTTAACCTATTTCAAGACTTCTGCTGAGGACATCTTTAAAAAAAAATAGAGAGATGGGGTCTTGCTATATTATCCATAGCGGTCCCAAACTCCTGGGCTCAAGTGATCCTCCCTTCTTGCCCAAAAGTGCCGGGATTACAGGCATGAGGCACCATGCCCAGCCAGGGCCTTTTTGATAGAATTTTTAGCTTGACTTTGCTAAATTCTAAACCAAGTGAAACATATTCATTACCATTTAACAATTTACAGTTTAGGATATATTGTTCAGATACATAAGCATGTAAGAGTTTACACACACACACAAATACACACGTATATATATTATATATCAGTTTTACTTTTGTAAGTGTTGTAAGTTTGGTCTTTTTTTAAATTACATTTTAGGTTTTGGGGTACATGTGAGGAACGTGCAAGACCGTTGCATAAGTACACGCATGGCAGTGTTTGGTCTTTTCTAAATAATAGCCCTATAGTTTTATGTTTTTGGAATTGCTGTGGTTTTTTTTAATGCCCTTTTTGCTCTTTCTTCTTCCACAGTGCCATGGAAAGCCATTCACTCCTCAATCCCAACCTGCAGCAAGGTGAAGGAGTCCTTTCCAGCTTCCGAACCACGTGGCAGGAGTTTGTGGAGGATCTGGGCTTCTGGAGAGTGTTGCTGTTGATCTTCGTCATTGCTTTGCTGTCTCTTGGCATTGCCTATTATGTGAGTGGGGTGCTACCCTTCGTGGAAAACCAGCCTGAACTGGTGCATTAAAGGAGCTCATGGAAGATGAGGCAATTAATTGCCTGTTTCCTGGCTTCCTATATTTGTTCTTAGTTTCTCAGAATTTTTCTTAGTGCAAAGCAGTGAGAGTGGTACGTGTTTCTTTTTGCATTTTTAATTATTGTAATTCTTTGAGATAACGGTGTTTTCATTTGAACTAACTACATACTATGATCAAGTATATTGCATCCTAATGCTACCTCTGACTCAACCTGACCTTGTAGGAAAACCTACACATAGCCTTGTTTGATAAAAACGCAGGAATACTAGAGAATGGAAGATAAAGGAAGAGACTAGGAAGTCCTTACTGTCGAAACCTTATCCTAATATAGGACCAACTGAAGTATTCAAAAAGCAAAAGAGTATCTTAGATGATTAGTTTTTGTTGGTGGTTTTGTTTTTATTTATTTTTGCAAAAACCCCTTTTTCTTTACTTTCTCTAGGGATAAGAGATATCTTAAAACTTGAAGTTCTTTTTTCACATCTTGTATAGCAAATTAGTATTGTTAGGATCTATTCAGTTTATTTTAGTATTTTCAAATCTTGTCACAAACCAAACAAAACTTTTAAAAATGAGCCATATTTTGTTCAAAACTGATTGATTTGATCTTATATTTATTTGTTTTTAGGATGATTTTTGATTTTTTTTGTAAACTGCTTTGCTTGTTAATATCTGTGAAAAATAAACGAGTTCATTTTGTTCACTTTCCAATTTTCCCTAGTATCCTATTCGTCAAAGATAACCGTTAGTCAGAATTACAGTCAGAAAATTCTTTTTCTACTGAATAGTTAGCAGGGAAAAATAATTCTGATATTTAACTGTCATAATTCTGTAGTGCTATTATAGTGAAAAACTCAGTTCTATAAGCTAGCTGTGTTGTCACAGTTTTATCATAGTTCATAATTATTTCATGTGCAATCCTAGAGGCCCTATTAGACTTTTAACAATCCCATCCATATCTGTAATTCTCTGATGGCAAGAATGGATGGAGCATTTCTGAGTTAACAGTGCTGAACAGTATTGTACTGGGTGTCATAAACTCTTTATGAATGGTATATTATGTAAATTGAAATCTGGCCCCCAAACTGTATTGCAGCTTTCAGAAGTATGTTTGAAGGCCTCTTTTGTTAATGATTCTGTGATGTATGAATTATATTTTTGAGTTATTAAAAAAGAATATGAAGGCTTGATAATTATTCATTGGGTAAAGTCAGGAAATTGTAGTGAAAGAACTAATGGTTTTTGTTTTTTGGAATAAAGGCACCTAAGCTATTGCTAATTGAATTGCTGCTAGAATTAGAAATTATGCTTTAGAATAGAATTGGTGTTTCTGTGATTCTTTTTGCTTCTTGATATTTTCTTTTGTATCTATATATCTAGTATTGAGGCTCGCTCTTTCATGTGGCTTTATCCTCTCTAATAGCTGTTGTGAAATGCCTGAGTAACTGGCTGCTTCAGGATCAGCTTTTAGGTTAGATACAAACAAATAAATCATAGTTTGTGTAAATACAGCGAAAAACAGCTGGCTGTAGAATGGAGAACACTACAATTCAAATTAGAAGATATTCAGAAGAAAAAATCTGGAATTAGCTTTACATTTGTTTGTAAATCTAAACAAATATGCAAAATTGGTCAAAATATAAGTATGTAGCATTTTTAAAGATTAATGCTTTTATGTGCTGATTTCTTTGTATTCTGTTCTCTGCATTTATCATTCAGTAATACCACTAATAAATGTATTTATAAATCTCTTAATCACAGTTTGATTTTTGGGTTTTTTTTTTGGTGTATCATAGTTTTTCTTTTAATTTGGGGATTTTGTAATGGATTGCAATTAGCTGCTTTTTAAACACGGCTTTTTTCAAACCTCATGTAATAGGTATATTGAGTTTCATATATGTTTGCCTTATAAACACTCTGAAACTAAGTCAAGTGAATTGCTTGTAGATTTAAGGGTGATGATAACTACTACAATTAAGCCCCTCCCAATTATGCAAGTTATTAACATGCCTCACCTCATTTTACCACGTGTCCCCGGTTTATAAGATGAGAAAACTGACACAGGGAAGGTTAAGTAACTTGTCTAAGGTCATACAGCTAGGACCTGGTGGAAGAAGGATTCCACATCAAGGCTCCAGCCCCACTTATGCTTGCTCTTTCCTCCTGCCCCGCTGTCTTATCCTGAATCTGGAAATGGAACCGTGTTTATCCAGAACCTCACCTGATACCATTTCAGCAGGGCATTACTAAATTTTCCACTCGTGGTCCTATATGCTTACTTTTTTCCCCTTTTAACACATCTTCCCAGTGATAGAAGCTTTAATATTCAAAACCCAACCCTGGCTTGTTCAGAAAGTCTTCCATAGTTAACTGTACCTGACTGCTCCTTCTCAACCCCTCTTTTCCCCACCACTTAACAGACTCAGTTTTATTACTTGTATTGTGCATTCCTTGATCTGTTTCTCTGTAAACATGATTTTCTTTCTAACTTGTTTATTGTAAGCTTCATGAGAGCAGGGACTTAGTCTATTTTTATAACCCCATCTGTCCACAGAGCATCCTGTAGAGTTCTTTGTACACAAATGCTAATAGCATTACTTTTTTACCTGGAGCTCTATTTTTTCTTTTCAAGTTGAATAGCTCTGCGCCTTTTATGCCTCCCCCGCAACAAGCTGCAGGTGTGAGCTGTGCTTGGTCCTCCTCCCACAGCGTGCCTGTGGCTCATTGGACGAACTATACAGACTGGCAGTGTGGAGCCCCTCACCTGCAGAGCATGCAGGCTTCTGATATGTGGTGCCTGCCACAGGTTTACCACTTGGTATAGAAGCCCAGGAACAATATTCACCTGCCACTGCTGCTGTTTTGGTTTTGATGTTTTTATTTCAAACCATGCCTCAGTCTTGGACTTGTGAAATTGTCTATGCATGTATCAAAGTGCTTTCAGCTGCAGGAACCAAAACCCAAATTCAAAACAGCTTAACCCATAGGAAATGTATTTTTTTATGTAACTGGACGTCCAGTTTATGTAACTGCAAGTCCAGTTACATAAATCCCATTTACATAAAGAGGTAGGGTAACCCCAAGGGTGACATCATCCAGAATCTTTAGCTCAGTTCCCTTGTGCTCTTGGCTTGCCCTCTTTGTTGGCTGCTTCCTCCAGCTGGTTCTGCAGTGAGTACAGAATTTTTAAGCATCACATCCATTTATAACCACGTATAGAAGAGACCGTCTTTCCTGACTCCCTCGTAGGGAACTCTGATGCAAACTTAAACTGTTTCACTGGCTGACATTGTATCACGTACCCCATTCTCAAACCAGCCAGTACCCTACACAGGTTGACTTAGGCCTGGATTGATGAACCAGTCCTTGGCAGGGGTGGGGTTGGTAGAATTCGTATGTTGAGCTTGGACTAATGGTTTTAGAAGTAATTGGAGCCGTTCCTGGCAAACAGTGGGCAGGGACCATAGATGTTTTATGTCTCATAGTACATGGGACAGTTTAGCCTAACAAAAGATTATTCTACATCCCACATGATTATTGAACGTTCTGCTGGACATTCATGTGTTTGAAAAACAAACTGTTTTAGATATCTGAACCTAAAACCAAACTCCATTTTACATTTTAAAACAAGGCATTTTTTGGTATAGTTTTAATGTATCATGAATTTTCCAAGAATACAACCACCAGGTAATTAAGGGGCGATTCAACTTCATTTTGTTCAAAACTTGATCAAGAATCGTGCTGCTTTCCAAAAATCTTGTTATCGACAGCAGTGCTACTTATAGTTAAGTCACCATCATTCTATTACAGATATTAATTGGTTGTTTCTTCTAGTATAGTTGTGCCTGAGTATTTACATATTGAAATACACATTTTATTATAAATTTCTTTCCCTTTATTTTGTGTTTCTATTACATGATTTATGTGAAATGATTTTATCGATTTTGGCAATTGTTAACTCCTGCTTATCTGGGACCCATTCTATAGCTTAGCTTATTTAATCTTTTTTTTTTAAGAGTCTTGCTCTTTCACCCAGGCTGTAGTGCCATGGTGCTGTCTAGGCTCACTACAACCTCTGCCTTCCGAGTTCAAGCTATTCTGCTGGAATTATAGGTTTGCACCACCATGCCTGGCTAATTTTTGAATTTTTAGTAGAGATGGGGTTTCGTCACGTTGGCCAGGCTGGTCTTAAACTTCTGACCTCAAGTGATCTGCCTGCCTCAGCCTCCCAGAGTGTTGGGATGACAGGCGTGAGCCACCGCACCCAGCCTTATTTAGTCATCTTGATGTTCCTTTTCCAAATAGTTTATCTTGGAGTGAACACCAGGAAGTAGCTTTCCCAAAGTTAATAGAACATTCAGGGAAAATGAGGCCAGTATCTGTTTAAACACCTTTAAAATTGTTCAGGCCGAAGCAATTCCACTGTGCTACATAAAGTAGAACTTTGGGATTAGGTTCATTCCTTTGTGCTCCAAGTAGATTCAAAACAATTTTCTTTCTTTCTTTTTTTCTTTTTTTTTGAGGCAGAGTCTTGCTCTGTTGCCAAGTTGGAGTGCAGTGGTGCAATCTCGGCTCACCGCAACCTCCACCGCCCAGATTCAAGCGATTCCCCTGCCTCAGTCTCCTGAGTAGCTGGGATTACAGGTGCGCGCCACCACGCCCAGCTAATTTTTTGTATTTTAGTAGAGATGGGGTTTCACCACGTTGGCCAGGATGATCTTGATCTTCTGACCTCATGA
Source organism: Cacajao melanocephalus (assembly GCA_963573385.1). Classification (NCBI taxonomy): domain Eukaryota; kingdom Metazoa; phylum Chordata; class Mammalia; order Primates; family Pitheciidae; genus Cacajao; species Cacajao melanocephalus. The sequence continues at coordinate 56,027 of CAUYLG010078121.1, read as the reverse complement.
TCCATGCGCCTTGGCCTCCCAAAGCACTGGGATTACAGGCTTGAGCCACTGCGCTTGGCCGATTCAAAACAATTTTCTCGGGGGTGGGCGAATCTTGGCTTTGGCTCCCCTCAAAGCACACATAGGCTGGCATTCTGTTCAGCTGCTCATCCTTGACTTTGCACAGCACTGCCAGGGACTGCTCCACAGCCAGAGGCGTGGGCCTCGGCATTCACCTGGGGACACAGGTTTGGCCACACTCCTTAGATGCAAGGACTACAATCTGGAGTTCCTCATTATCCAACACTCATTAAAAGCTTTGCTGATAACAGTATTTAGAGAGTATTGCTTGGAGGATGCTTTAGAGCAGCACTGTTCATTCAATCTTGGCAATGTTGAAGATTTTCTGTATAGCTGTCCAGAGCACTAGCCACTTGCCACCTGAGGCTTTACATTAGAAATTCATTTCCTCATTATTTTATCCACATTTCTAATACTCTTGGGCAGTACAGATAAAGAAGATTTCCATCTTTACAGACAGTTCTTTTGGACCACACTGTTGTAGAATCTGCCTGTAGTTCAAGTCAGGTCAGTGGAGAGCTGGGTACTTGAACTGTGCTAATGGCAGTGCCCAGCCCAGTTGCTTTTACTGAGCTCTCCATTATTAAGTGGTAACCCTATACTTATTAACTCAATCTTCACAAATGCTATTATTGTCCCCACCTCACAGTTGAGAAACTAAGGCACATGAAGCAGGTTTGAATAGCATGAGCAAGGTAACACGGCTAGAAAGTGGCAGAGCGGGGATTCAAACACAGGTAACAGGGGACTGGGGTCTCTTGTCATCATCATGCTGTGATGCCTGTCTACTTAGTCGTGATGCCATTGTCTTGAAGCGAAAGTTGTCTTCTACCCTGTGGACTGAACCATGGATCTATTCCAAGGAAAGCTACTGAGGATGCTGTTGGCACCATTCTTTATGAAGACCCTTGACAGGGAACTTTTGCTTCTTACCGCAAACAACTGGATTTCTGCTGAGCAGTTACTTTGCTTTCATTTTATGTTCTCTAGAAGTTGCGTAATTGATCAGGTAGAATTCATCTTTCACACTAGATGCTGAATAGCTTAATGCCAAATTTGAGTTTCACCACAAGCAACTGTAATATAGATCATTATGATGATTTACTAGAACCTCATTCCTATTGATTTTAATCCTCATCTTTAGTTTTGTTTTCTTGTTCTAAATGTTCACTTCAGCCTACTTAAGTTGTTTTTAGATTATGATGGGGGTGGATAGTTAGACAGCTATTAGTATGAATTGATAGAACTACCACAAAATTACTTTTTGATTTCTGAAACATAACAGCAGAAAATGTAATGACCTTTTGCAATTTGAAACAGTACCTTGTTGCCTCATATTCAAAATGCAATCATGGTTTCTAGCATCCCTGGAAATGTCAGTTTACCTTGTTTGTGTCTTTATGTGTTCCAAAACAGGATTTACGTTCAGCTGAATAAGCAGATACTATTCTAAACTATGGAAATGAAATGACCTAAGTTCTATTCTAGCATTCTGATGACTCATTTGAATGAAGCCTGAAAAGTGAACATTAACAAGTTACCGGAATCAGAGAATTTTGGAGATGAGGCATTAGGAGTCATCTGGAGTGGAGAGGGATGGGGAGACCAAGGGGAACGGAATGACTATGGTCTCATTCTTAGGAAAGGAGCAGAACCGTTATTTCAATCGAGATAGAGTCTGTTGCTCTTCTCTCTTCCATACTGCCCCTCCCTCACATGCTGCCATCGCCAGCCCCCACCTCACTGTGCCATTCTAAATATTACTTAAAATTACAAGAGTCTGGTGTGAAATACCTAAAGATAGACTGTCTCACTATTGTTTTCTGTGTACTTTCATAGGTAAGCCAAATATGGACTGATCTTTTCATCAAGCTGATGGTCATAGCTGAGGATGTGGATTTCTGTAACCTAGTCTATTTGTGTGTCAACAGGAGACTCTAAACTTATCTTTTCTTGATAAATAATTTTCTTCTGAGAAATCTTGCCACTTCTCAAACAAAAATCCATTTCAATTAATGCACTTTGTAAAGCACCTTGCACCTTGGAAATGATGTGAGGAAGCTGAGCAGCAGGCTCCAGGGTTTCAAGAGCAGCCGTGATGTTACCACATTTTGCCCCGGCTAGTCACATTACCTTTCTTAACATGAAAGCCATTATTTCATCAGGCTCATTGTCTGCTGCATGCTTTTGATTCAAGTTATGAGATTAATGGTTGCAGGAACGTTTGTCAGCTTAAGCCCTGAGATTATAAAATGCCTTTTTTGATGGCATTAGAAAACAAACAAAACAAAACAAACATTTACTGCCTGGTTCTCCAGTGTGCCAGAAATATCTTCAAGGTATTAAGCTCTTCAGTATGTTTTCCTGTTTATCCTTTTCCACATATTTAGAAGCATCTCTGAAAAGCCAGTGAAATATGTGTCAAGATGGGGTAATAGGGCTGGGCGTGGTGGCTCATGCCTGTAATCTCAGCAGTTTGGGAGGCTGACATGGTTGGATCCTTGAGGTCAGGACTTTGGGACCAGCCTGGCCAATATGGCAAAACTCCATCTCTACTAAAATACAAAAGCCAGGTGTGGTGGCATGTGTCTGTAGTCCCAGCTACTCAGGAGGCTGAGGCATGAGAATGACTTGAGCTCTGGAGGCGGAGGTTGCAGTGAGCTGAGATCACGTCTCAAAAATGGAGGAGGAGGAGGAGGAGGAGAAAGGAGGAAGAAGGAAAAGGAAGGAGGAGCGGGAGGAAGGAGGAGGAGGAGGAAGGAGGAGGAGGAAGAGGGAGGAGGAGGAGGAGGAGTGGAAAGAGAAATAATCCACATAAAAGCATTGGGTCTGTTTAGGAATCATTTTTTTGGGGGATGTTCAATAGATTCTTCTTCCTTTTTTTCCCATAAAGTTTTATTATTGTTTTGTTGTTTTTAACTTGGATTATTTTTTCATGTCTGAATTAGTTTAAGAATCAATTTAAACATAAGCTCTGACCCAGGGGAATTTCAACTTGAAATACGCATAGTAAATCTCCTGATATTTTTTTAAAAAAATAAATATTTGCTGGAATCATTACAAATTAATGTTTGCATATATTGTTTTACAGATGGATACATCTTGGCAAATTTCAATGGTTTTCTTCTTTTTCACGGTATCCCTTTAAGTACATTTAAAATTTTGTGGTATGCAACATCAGCTTTACAGAATGCTTTTGTGTTTTTATGTGTCCCTAGGCCAAGTTAGCTTTTGGAGGTTTAAGAATAAGTGCTAGCCTAATTCTCTTGCATCTTCATATCATAACTTGCAAATAGGAAATGTGGTATTGAAGAGTTAGTTATTTCTTCCCATGATCGAGCTCTGAGGAGGTTATTCTCTGCCACAATAAAAGTTGCTCCTTTTCTTTGGGGATTAATTTCTAAATTTGAAGACTCTGGGCCAGAGTTGTGTGGACTGTTTCACCGAAATTTCAGCCCATAAGAAATAAAAATAGTTTTTGAAGTAGTTTCTAGGTCACTGGCACAGAAAACTGGCAAAAAGCTGTAACTGACTTTGGATAGTCCTAGTTAGTACAATTCCACCAGCACAGTCTGTTCTTTTAGATTGTGATTCAAGTTTAGGAGAAAATAAAATTTAGAGATCCCTGAATGTTACCGTAACCCCCAAAGTGCTTTCGCATTCTTACTCTATAACTTAAGTTTAGGTAATTCTCTTTGTAGATCCCCTGGTTTGGGGGAAAGGCAGACATATTTCATCAGCTATCGGTTCTTCGTTTCATTTTATTGAACAATCCACATTTATTTGTTATTTTAAGTAAGTTCCAATTTTGGATCAGACAGTGGAGGCTGTGGTTATTCAAGAAAACATGTAGACTTGGAGCCAACAAATCCCAACTTAATGTGAGCTGACCCTGGTCAAGGACATTTTCTGAATCTGTTTTCATGCTTAAAACAAATGATAGCAACCTCACAGACCTATCATGATTAATAAAAATAATAACTATTTTATTTAAGTGCTGTATGTATACCAGGCCCTGCAGGATTGATACTGTTATTATCCCCATAAAAAAAAGTGAGGCTTAAAAAGTTAAGTTTGTTTCCTAAAGTTAAGTTTGTTTCCTAAAGTTAGGGAGTAGAGTTGTTTTTGAGAGCAGACGCTGTCTAAGTCACTCCAGTGATGTTGTGCTCAACGATTACGCCATCGTGGTACTTCTCTGAAAGGAGACCCACATCTGAAAGGCCCTGGTACTCTGTAGGGACTTGATGTATGTTATATGTGTTTTACTGACTAAACTCCAGCTTTTTATGCTAAACTCATCCCTATATTATCTCAAAATTTCTGATATGCTGAGGAAGTATTAACTATCAATTACAAATCCTTTTCATGGTTTTTCATAGCAATGGCCTTATAAGAGCCCATAGAACCTTCCAGGCAGCATCATCTCAGGAACTCTGGCAGTCCCATCTCAATAGAGCCTCAGTAGAGCCCAGAGACCTCTCCAGTGATGGGAGAAGGAAAATGCCCAGGCCTCTAACCCTTGAACTGACCAATCTCAGGTTTACATTGAACAGGGAAGTGTATCATTTTTAAGGAATCATGGAATTTTACAATGCCCATTGCACATCCTGTGAGACTCGAGGATAATTTTGATTGAGTTCCAAAAATTCAGATATTGGTAGTCACCATTGCAAAATTCTTTCAAAAGGTATTCCTCTAATAGAACTACTCTTAGAGCTCAGAGTCAGTGAGAATTATGGAAGCTTATATTTTCTTTCTGGTTCAGATGTTTTTTTCTGTTTAGGAAGCGTGAAACTGTTCTCTCATGATTTTTGTTCTCTCAGGATTATGCAGACACTATAAGACCTCAGAATTGTTGTGACATCATCTTGTCTAATTACAAAAATGCTTTAATGGCTGAGCTCGGAAATCCACTAAACTTCTTATGATCTTCAAAAAATACGTGTTGGTCACAAGAAACAGGAATGCACTATGTCCTCAGGGAATGACTTCAGCCATTGTCCGGTCATCGTTCTGGAATTCTCATTCTGGGAAGTGCCAGTCCCCGTCCCCAGTGGAAAGAGCTCTGAACTATCTTATTTCGCCTTGACAAACTCTACACTTTTTCAAGGCCTGCCCCGCCCTAGCCATGAGCTGCAGGTGGAAGAGAAGCTTGAAGGTAAGTAGCCACCTTGCTTTCTGCACCTGGCTCAGAGAATGCTCTGAATAGTAGGGTCCTGGAGCTCCCACCCCAAGATGATGCTGTTCTACAGACCAAACACCTGCCCCTGCTCAGAATGCAACCTCTGTTCAATAAACAGGCTCATTCTCAGTATAAAGAAGTTATTCCAGTTCCAGAATTATGTGGCAGAGCCTCCTTTCCCCCTTTCTCCTACTGATTGAAGTTCTTTGTTGTCTTTTTGTTTGTTTAAGATGGAGTCTCACTCTGTCGCCCAGGCTGGAGCACAGTGGCACAATCTCAGCTCACTGCAGCCTCCGCCTCCTGGGTTCAAGTGATTCTCCTGACTCAGCCTCCTGAGTAGCTGGGATTTCAGGCATGCACCACCCTACCCAGCTAATTTTTGTATTTTAATCAAGATGGGGTTTCACCATTGTTGGCCAGGCTGGTCTCGAACTCCTGACCTCAAGTGATCTGCCCACATCGACCTCCCAGAGTGCTGGGATTTTAGGCGTGAGCCACCACATCTGGCCAAAATTCTTCAATTTCTGTAATGGAGTCCTAATAACTCAGCCAGTAGCCTAGCTTTGGTTTATTTGTTTATGACTGCTCAAATGACATTCCCAGCCATGCAATAAATATAGACAGTCAACTTACTTCAGTGTCAGCCTTTTAAAATAGGTACGTATATATGATTTTTCTGTTATTTAATTTGGATAAAATGAGTCGTAACGGGCAACACAGTGCTTCCGAGTTAAAAGAATAGACGTAAAAGGATGAGCTGAGATGCTCACCCTCAGCACCCCACAGGACACCACACACACACACACACACACACAAACTTGGTCTCTACCTCACCATTTACCAGATGCATAAGAAAATAAGGCACTCCTTGTCAGACGCCCTCCCTTTTGTGACTGGGAGGCAGAAGTGTGGTGGTGAGCACAGGGGCCTCACAATCACACAGACGTGGGTGTGGAACCCCAGTCTACACTATGAGGGAGTGGCCTTGGGCAGGTTACCTACCCCCACCCCCCTCGCCTCAGGTGCAGCATCTGTTCAATGGGGATCTTCCTTCCTGACTCAGCTCATCATCGTTACAGGGGAATGGTAGCGCTAACCAGGGGATCAGCTGCCATGTGCAGCTGCCATGTTGTTGGTGCACAGTAGCTCTCAATAATCAGTGTAATTATATGATTACTTCCTCTTTCCAAGCACGATCTAGAGCTCTGCCCTGTGCTGCATTAGAAAGCATTTATTTGCTGAAAGGCCAACCTCTGATCTTGTGTACTTGGTCAGGCCCACAGGTATTGGGTTCCCAAATGGCTTCAGCTCTTTTTTGAGCTTTCATTAAATAATATCTTAATTATTAGCTCAAGAGGACACTGAACACAGTCCCTGCCAATCTTCCCAGCCTTCCCTATAGGAAGCCAAGGACAGATGTGGAGCCGCAGGACCCTTCCTATGAGTGTGGAGAGCTATGACGGGGAGAGGAGAAGCAGGGTCCTGGAGCTCTTCACCCCGAGAAAGCCCATGCTTTCTGGTTCTATATATTTATGATTATATCGGGTCCTGGCACATATCTACAGCTTAACAGAACTGGGATTTTTTTTTTTTTAACCTTCCCCACATTTACGGAGAAGAAAACTGAGGCTTGGAAGCTTTGCAAGGCAAGACAAGCTGAATCCAGGCTGTCCAACCTCCAGATTAGTGTCCTGTGCTCCTGAGCCTCAGAAGGCAAGAAAGAAGGGATACAGACGTCAGCGTTCCTGATGGGTGGGGCTGTCTCCGTCACGACTTGTGTCACAGAGCATCATCTCAAAGCTCTGCAGTTAGGAGGCACAGGGACCTGCTGCCACCCGCCCCTCCTGCCCAGTCCTGCCCTGCAGGCAGCCCGGGCACCTGCTGCCCTCCTGGCCTCCCAGGTCCTCAAGACGGAGCTCCAAGAACCATCCCCCCCTCCTCCCGGGCAGAATGCCACCTCCACAAGGCAAATCACATCCATCTGATCTTGAACAATAGGCTGCCGTGGTGTCTGAAATGACATCTCCCAGGCGGGTGATGTCATGCTGTTTTGTTTGTCTCCATGGACTGTGGGGATCCAATTTCAGTTGTGAAGAAAAAGGTCTGGGGAAAAAAGTTACTTCATTCGGAAAATTCCGAGAAGCCATAAATACAGTTTGCAGCTGAGGAAAGCACTTTCACACTCAGACAATGGATTTGGGTGGAAGAAAAGACTTCCCGCCCCCACGGCTGAGCCCCTTCACCCCCACCCATCACCACTGGCAGCCCGCTTCTGCCAGCAGATGGACATGTGCGTGGTTCTGGCAAGATCTCAAGCAACCCCCACTTCCCCAAGGAGACTCTCCATGACCCAGTGGCAAGTTGGCAGGCGACGTGTTTTCCCTGGTTCTCATCCTAAATTGTCTCCTGCCCAGAGTCCATCCCTGAAGTATTGGGCACTTCCCTCTCGTAAATGGTTGACCTGCATCTCTGAGTTGCTGTTAAAGCAAATTTAAAATAACATTTTGTTGTAGTTTTCATTTCTTATTCCCTTTCTAGCCTTGCAATCTCTAGTGAATCATTTTTGCTTTTCTTATTCTTTGCTTTTTCCTTAACAGTTGGCACAGTGAGAAAGAGGCAGAAACAGAGGATAAATTTTGTTGCTCTTTTCTTTTTCTTTTTTGGAGACAGAGTTTCGCTCTTGTTGCCTAGGCTGGAGTGCAATGGCGCAATCTTGGCTCACTGTAACCTCCACCTCCTGGGTTCACATGATTCTCCTCCCTCAGCCTCCCAAGTAGCTGGGATTACAGGCACGTGCCCCCACACCTGGCTAATTTTTTGTATTTAGTAGAGGCAGGGTTTAACCATGTTGGTCAGGCTCAAACTCCTGACCTCAGGTAATTCACCTGCCTCAGTCTTCCAAAGTGCTGGGATTACCAGGGTGGGCCACCACGCCCGGCCTTATTGCTCTTTTCCTGAGAAATTTAGCACATAATTCCCAGTCCAGATCTTCAGCCCAAAGTCAGGAAGGAATCACTTCTGCTGGGAAAGACCAGGGCCAGAGAGCTCGGATCCAGCGGGCAACTTTTCCAGAGATGGTGCTCCCTGGATTCCCCCATTTTTCTTTTTTTAAATCGCATAAAAACAATACGGCAGGATAACAGAATCTTGGAAGATAGGAGAAAGTCTCTCTAGACCACCCCTCCTTTCATTACATGTCCATCTTTAAATTTTAGAGGAAGGTTTTGTTGTTTGTTTTTTAATAGACTTATCTTTGGAATAGCTTTAGATTCATAGAAAAGTTGAAAAGACAGTACCGTGTAGAGCTTTCCCTCATGCATATTTGTCAAAACTAAGAAATTCACACTTGTATAATACTAATAGCCCAACTATAAACTCTAATCAGATTTTTTTCAAATTTCTCACGAATGTCCTTTTTCTGTTCCAGGACACCACTCTGCATTTTGTCATCATGTCTTAGCCATCCCAATCTGTGATCATTTAGTCTTCCCTTGTTTATCATGACCTTAAGGGCTTTGAAGAATACTCGTCAGGTGGTAAATTTCCTCTCACTTGGGTTTATCTCATGTTTTCTTGTAATTCAATGGATTTGAAGAATACCACAGACAGGAAGGGCCCTTCTCATGAGATCATATCAGCAGGTGCATGATAGCAACATGACTTATGAGCAGTGATGTTAACCTTCGTCATTTGGTTAACAAGGTATCTGCCGGGTTTCTTTCCTATAAAGTTACTATTTTCCCTTTCCATACTCTACTCTTTGGAAGCGAGTCACTAAATCCAGTCCACTCTCAAAGAGAGTGAATTTAAGCTCGGCTTCCTGGACGGGAAAGTATCTACATATGCTATTTGGCATTCTTCTATAGAGGAGATTTTTCCCTTCTCCTTTACTAATTTGTTGACTCATTTATAATGAAAACATTTTTTAAAGATCGAAAAAATAATAGTGTATTTATTTGTATGTTGATGGAAATGATCCAATAGAGAGCAAAATATTGTGAGTTTCTTTAGTTTTTACAGCGCTGAAAAATTTTTTCACTATTAGCTTTGCACCAGGCCTTTCCTCATGTCTTTTACAAATTCACTTCTTGGCCAGGCATGGTGGTTCACACCTGTAACCTCAGCACAGGGGGCCGAGGCAGGAGGAGCACTGAAAGTCCGGAGATCAAGCCCAGCCTGGGCAACATAGCAAGACTGTCTCCAGGAAAATTTATGAAAATAAAAAAATAAAAAATAACATTTTCTTTACCCACAATTCGGTTTCCTTAGGCCCTGTGGGAGGTCAGCTGTTGATGTCAGGGCAGATGCTTCATCGCTGGCCGGTGGAACCAGGCGTCAGGTCTGGTGATCTAGCAGAAGGCCTTGGTATCTGGTGGCAGGGGACCCCTCTTTCCTCAGCACTCTCCCTTCACACCTCCTCAGCTCCCCAGCCACTCACAGGAGCTCAGTGCAGGCCAGGGAAAGGCCCGTGTTTTCCTTTGGGCAGGAAAGAGCCAGGTATCTCTCATGGGTAGCTGGGGCAGCTATAGGCCTCTGGAGGAGACTGGAGGGGCTCAGGGTCCTTGGGGGATAATTCAATGGGAAGGAAGCAGCAGATTGAGTTTCTTGGCTCCAACTCAGAATCCAGAAAAGTGGGCCTTGTGTTTCTTCAGTCCCTTTGTTGGGAGGATGGAACTCCGAGGACAATGGTCATGGTCATGAGCCCAGCTGGGGGCCCAGGGGAGACATGTCTGAGCACCCCAGGATGTGTGATGAGACATTCATAACCTTAGAGACCCAGGTTAGAAATTCAGTGTTGGAAGCAGCAGCCCGGGAGAGGCCCAGGACAGATCCTGGATGGAATTTTGACCTCTGCCAGTGGCTTACCTCGCTTCTTCCATCCTTACCGTCCCCATCCCCACCACACAGAGACCTCTAATCTGGCCTCCAGCTGGGGAGCTCCCCACCCACACACCTGGGCCCTACAGGATGTGGGAGTGGTGGAGAGCGAGTGGTGGTGACAAAGGTGACATCTCCTGGGCAGCAGAAATGGTCTATAGGCATGCATTTTGCAGAGGCTAGCAGGATGGTGTCAATATAGATGTGTGTATTTGTATATGAATCAATCCACACCCTGCGGTGACACCAGAAAAAACTGTCACCATTGAAAGGAAGTGGTAAATTCCCTCTCATTCAGAGAATACCTTTCTCTTCTCAACCAGCTGCCCACGGGTTTCTCATCAAGATAGTAATTCATTGTACAGGGAAGGGATCTCACCATGTGGAAATTCCCACTTCCTCGGAGAACAGGGTGCACAGTGTTAACCTTGGTGAATAAGAATTCCCCTCCCCTCACACCCCCAATGGCAGCTTTCCTCTTGGAAGCCTGCGGTCACCCTCAGTCTTATCCAAATCTGAAAAATGACCTGGGGCAAACCTGCCAAGCACCAACAACCTGAGCCATTGGAGCAGATAGTGTCATTATTTTGGTCTGCCCAGCAACCAAATAGCACTTCAGTTTTCCTTTGGGCGGAAGCAGCTCTTCTCCCCTCTCTTTTCATGTGATTCTGGTAGGGGAGGGAGTACATGACCCAAGCCTGGCCATCACAGAGGTACATCTCTCTGGCCACAGGGAAGGACACATAGCCCAAGCTGGGCCAGTCAGTTACCTCAGACCAACACTGCTAGACTGCAGTGCGGGGCAGAGCCTGTCTGAGGATGGAAAACTAAGAGATGGACAGAGGCCTGAAAGCAACCTCAGAGCTCCTGGGTCCAGCTGGTCTTTTTAGTTATAAGCAACTTATAACATTTCTTCCTTCCTTCCTTCCTTCCTTCCTTCCTTCCTTCCTTCCTTCCTTCTTCTGTTAAATGAAATTTATAGGAGGTACTGATTTAGGCTGAGCTCCTGCACAAAGCCCCAGTAGACCAAGATGGAGTCACTCTTGCTAAGTTCCATATCACCAAACTGAAACTAAGTCATCAGACCTTCCCAAAACTCAAGACAGAGAGAGATAATAAACAAATCCCCAAACAGGCCAGTTGTAGCCAGCAGGATAAGGAAGTCCCCTCTGCTTTAACCCTTATAAGGAAAGTAACCTGAAGTCACCTGATCTCATCAACCTGCTTTTTCTTCCGCGTCTGCTTCCTTCACCCTTTTCTGCCTATAAAGCCAATCTCCTCTGCTCAGCTCATCAGAACACTTTTCCTAAAGTTTGAGAAGAGATGCTTCCCCAATTCAAGAATTACAAATGAAAGCCAACTCGATCATTTAACTAAATTTGTTGTAATTTTGCCTTTTGCCCATTTCCCTCTTTTTCTTTCCTTTCCTCTTTCTTTCTTCTTCCCTGTCCCCGCTTCTCTCTTTCCTACTTATTTTGGCTTAGGCCAGTTTGAGTTTGGCTTTTGTCTCTTGCACTGAATTTTTTTCCAAAAACTACCCCAATGGCATTGACACCTCACACGCCTGCCTGTCCCCCAACGTTGGTTGAGAAAGGGTTAAGGTCTCCATTTTTGAGTTGTCACAAGGGTACTGACCCATCCCAATCCACAACCTCTTTTGTACCATAAAGTGTAAAATAAGAATATCTTTTAAAAATTGAATACACGTATTTTTCTATGATACACATCATACAAATATTTATTTTTAAATGAGAGAAAGGGGAAAAATTAGTCATAGTCCAGCAACTATGATTTTAGCTTATTTTATTAATAGATTATGTCTTTACAAGTATTTCCCCACACATTTATATAGTTGCAGGCTTCAGGCATACAAAAAGTACACTGCTATGATCGTCGTAACCATCAGCAAGCAGGCATTGTCATCTGCGCTTCTTTCTGTGGTTTCTCAGTCTTTCTTTTCTTTCTTTTTCTTTAAAACAAAAAATTTTTTTCCTGGTCAACAGGGCCTGGGCAACATGGTAAGACTCTGTCTCTTAAAAAAAAAAAAGAAAAAAAAAATTAGGCAGGTATGTGGTGCGTGCCTATGCTCCCAGCTGCCTGAGAGGTTGAGACTGGATCGCTTGAGCACGGGAGGTCAAGGCTGCAGTGAGCCATGTAAAATAAAAAATAAAAATGAAAACTAAAAAAGAGAAAAGAATAAATTTAATTTTTTGTAGAGACACAATGTTGCTTAGACTGGTCTCAAATTCCTGGCCTCAAGCGCTCCTCCTGCCTCAGTTTCCCAAAGCACTAGGATTACAGGGATGAACCACACCTGGCTCAAAGTCTCCGTTTTCCACGGCTTTTCTTAGCGGAGGTGGAGTTGTGAGATGGGAAATTACATCAGTCACCCACAACAATGTCAACACACCTGTTAGGTGGGAGCTCTTCCATCATCTGAAGTTTTATGCTGAGGCCTGGGTCCCACCCCCAGAGATTCTGCCTCATTCATTCCGGGGTGGTTTCTGATGAGCCTTTCCGAGAGGCTCCGGGTGACACCCACGCTGGCTGGCGTGTAGGAATGCTTTTGCTATCTAGATGGTAAGCATATTCAAGTTTGAGAAGCCAAGATATAGATAAGTCCGGACTTTCGGTTTAGCAGTCATTTACCAAACACTGATTCATGCACCTGTGGTTTTCAGAAGCATACATTTCTTTTGGGGACCAAGTTTCCGAAGGGGACATGGCCCACAGTTTCGAGTCTAAAGCCCTTGGGAACTGCCAACTTCACATAACCTAAATGGGGAAAACGTTAGGGAAGGGTTTCTGTCACTGCTGTCTCATAATCTCCCTTCAGATGGCTTGAGGTTAAGGGCAGGCTGGGGGCAGCTGAAGCCTTCATGCAGTTTCATAGTTTTCAAGTGCTGGGGACTATGTCAGAGGATGCAGTGATCAATAACTCAGAACACGATCCCTGCCCTCTAGGAGCCAATGACCAGTGGGAAGATGATTACAAAGTAACTGCTGCACAGCTGGGAAATAGCTGGGCAGCGAAAGGCACAGGGTGGCCTGGGAGCAAAGAAGAGGCACCTAGCCAGCCTTGGGCGACCAGGGGAGACAGCATGGAAGCAGAGCTGAGGGAGGGTCAGCCACATGGAGGAAGGTGGGAAGGGCATCCCTGGCAAAGAGAACAGCAAAGGCAAAGGCAAAGGCAAGGGGATACAAAACATCATGGCGCCCTTAGGTGGGGAATGGTGAGCAATGGAGCCGGAAGGCAAGGTGGGGCCAGGCCCACACACCTGCAACTGAACAGGCAGGTGGAGCCTCTGAGATCTCTAGTCCTCAGCCCAACCTGGAGCTGGCTTAGGACCATTTGAGAATTTTCCACCAGTCCACTAAGCAGAGTGACGCAGCTTCTCAGACTACTTGTGGTGTCACCTCAAAGGCATCACATTTGGTCCATAAATCCCCAAGCCTGGTTTAGACCTGCACACACCTAGCTGTAATCACACGTTTTTCTAAGGGCAAGGACAATGTGTTGGTTAAGTTGCTAGTAGCAGACATGTTTAGCAGTGGTTTACATGAAACACAGGCATGTTTTCACCAGGAAACAGAACAGGAGGCATACAGTGGTCCCGTGGTCAAGGTTCAGCACGTCCAGCATTCTAATCCACCACCCTTCACTGCCTTGCTACCCAAAGTGGGATCACGGTCCAGCAGCAGGTTCCTTCACTAGGTGCTTGTTAGAAACACAGAAGGAGCTCTACTCCAGACCTACTGAGCCACGGCCTGCATTTTAACAAATCCCCACGTGATTTATTTGCAAACCGGTAGTTGAACAAGTTGGCCTTATTACTGGGTGCAATGAGGAAGACACCATGGGGGAACCATTTCAGTAAAAGGTGTTCGAAAGGACTTACAGGCTTTGGGCTTTGCTTAGGTGAACTGGGGGAGGTCTAGGAGGGAAGGGTTTGCTCTGCACTGTGTGCTCTCTGGAAATGGGACAATTCTGTGGCCGGGTATGTTAGTAAATCGTATCTATAAGGACAGCAGACAGGATCAAGGCTGTAGTAGCTGATAAGGAAGCCGCTGTCACTTAATGAGCCAGGAGGGGATGTGTTTAGTGTTTTGTGAGGATTTTTTTGCATGTGCATAGACAGAGTTATGAAGGGGTCTCTTGACCTCTTCATTCACAGTTGCAGAGTGGCAACTGACGTTGGTGTCTGTGAGAATAGCCAGGCAAGCTTTTAATAAGATTAAGCCCTAGCGCAAAGTGTCAGGCCGTTTCCTGGATGTCAGGGGATACTTCTTCTTTTCTCAGCATTAAAGGTTGAGAGTCGATGTTTTAGTTTGTGGCTTCCTTTTTCAAGGCTGCCTCACGGCTCAATATGGCTGCTAGAACTCCAGCCATTTCATTAGTGTTTCAAGGTTAGGAAAGAGCGTGGGGAGGGTGAACAGCACATTTATTAGATCCCTTTAAGAAGCTTTTAAGGCCAGGTGCAGTGGCTCAAGCCTGTAATCCCAGCACTTTGGGAGGCTGAGGTGGGAGTTCCAGAGGCATTTGAACCAGAGGGACTCTATCCTGAGTAGGGGCTGGGTAAAATAAGGCTGAGACCTAGCTAGTAGGCTGCATTCCCAGGAGGTTAGGCATCCTAAGTCACAGGATGGCACAAGATACAGGTCACAAAGACCTTGCTGATAAAACAGGCTACTATAAAGAAGCTGGCTAAAACCCACCAACACCAAGATAACAGGAATGACCTCTGGCTGTCCTCACTGCTCATTATATGCTAATTACAATGCCTTAGCATGCTAAAAGACACTCTCATCAGCACCATGACAGTTTACAGATGCCATGGCAACATCTGGAAGTTACCCTATATGGTCTAAAAATGGGAGGAACCCTCAGCTCTGGGAATTGCCCATCCTTTTTCTGTAAAACTCATGAATAATCCACCCTTGTTTGGCATATAATCAAGAAATAACCATAAAAGCAGGCATCCAGCAGCCCTGGGAGCTGCTCTGCCTGTGGAACAGCCATTCTTTAATTCTTTTACTTTCCTGATAAACTTGCTTTCACTTTATGGATTCACCTCAAAGTCTTTCTTGTGTGAGATCCAAGAACCTTCTCTTAGTGTCTGGATCAGGACCCCTTTCCAGTAACAGGAGGATAACTTGAATCCAGGAGTTCAAAATCAGCCTGGGTAACATGGCAAGACCCCGTATCTACCAAATAAATAAATAAACAAATAAATTAGCCAGGTGTCGTGACACACACCTGTGGTTGCAGCTACTCAAGAGGCTGAGACGGGAGGATCACCTGAGCCCAGGAGGCGAGGGCTGCACTGAGCCCATAAACCAAAAATAAAACTCTAAGGCCCCCACTCCAGTCATCTGAATGGACCCTTCCTCTCAGCCAAGGGCATTCCAAAGTTAACCTGAAAAACTAGTTCAGGCCATGATGGGAAGGGGGAGTCAGACATGCCTCTTTCTACCCTTCTCCCTTCAAAACCCCTCATCAGAACCCAGACATTCTTTCTATTGATAATAACTCTTTCAACCAATTGCCAATCAGAAAAATCTTTGAATCCACCTATGACTTGGAAGTCCCAGCTTTCAGTTGTCCCACCTTTCCAGACCAAACCAATGTACATCTTACACATATTGATTGATGCCTGGTGCTCCCTAAAATGTATAAAACCAAGCTGGGCACCAACCACCTTGGGAGCATGCCATCAGGATCTCCTGAGGTTACGGGTGTGCCCTTAACCTTGGCAGAACAAACTTTCTAAATTGATTGAGACCTGTCTTTGACATTTTTGATTTTACAGCTGTGATCCTGCTATTGCACTCCAGCCTGGATGACAAAGTGAGACTCTGTCTCAAAAAAAAGAGAGAAGCTTTTAGGATCCCAGCCCCAACAAATTTCATTTATACCTCATTGGCTGTCCTGAGTTTCAAGAGATTTGGGAAATACAGTCTTTTACTTGGATGTATTGCTGCCTGCCACCCCACACCCCCATCCCAAATCAAGTACTTTTGGTAAAGCAGAAAGAGAAATTGGGAATTGGTAGGTGACTGACAGTCTCTGTCTCAGACAGGGAAGCCAGGGCTGAGGAGTAGGGAAATTCCAGGCCTGGAGGGTGGAGATTTTATCTTCTCTTATCAGTGCTTAACATTCCTGCAACCAGACTTGTCCAGAGCTTCCCAGGTGAAAAAGAAACAACCTGTCTGCACCATCTGTAAGAAATTTTGATAAGGCAGAATTCAGGTCTCAGGTTTTTTATCCTGCTGGCTAGGAAAGCAGGAGTGAAATGTAAGTCAGAACGGCCCCTAAGGCCACAGCCACAGCGAGAGAACGGTAGGGATAAAAAAGGAGATCGGTCTGCTCTACAAGAAGCTTTTATTCCATCCTTAGGGAGGGTGAATGATCCTTAAAGCAAGGCAGTCAGAGCTAGTAAGAAGGAAGCCTGGCTTCCCTTTTCATTCCACAAACCAGCACGACTGGGGAAAAATGAGTTTCAGGCACCATGTGACCTGCTGCAGTGCTGAGGCGCCCTCAGAAAGGGTGGTGGGTGTCTCGGTATATATTGTCTTTATGTCACCTTCCACTTACACACCCCATCTTCTGCTCCAGTTCTGGTTCCCCTTTCATCCCCATGATAATCCCTTTCTGCAGAAAGGGAAACCGAGGCTTAGCAAGGGTTAAGCAACTTGCTCAAGATCACACAGCTTCTAAAGAGCAGAGCCAAGCTTTCCACCCAGTTTGACCCGTCCCAGCCCCTGCTCCTTCCCCTCCCTTTCACAACAGGCAGGCACTGGCCTAGACTTTGAGGGCCCAGCTGAGCCAGGCGATCACTCACTTCCTCTAACCTCAGCTTCATCGGCTTCCAAGCCATCCTCCCACTTCCCAGGTGAAGGTCTTAGGGCTGGACAGGAAGAGACTAAAGGATGAAATATGATTATACAAAGATGTCTAGCCGACAAAACTGTCTCTTGCAGCCATTTATACCCATTTCCCCTAATTCGGGCAACTCGGAATGTGAGAAAAGCATTCAGCTGTTGCGAGAGTGTGATTTCACTCATTACACAGAACAATTATTTTGAATCTATGAGAACTGTCTAGAAGTCACATGTCATTTTCACTTTCACCTATTAACACTGAAGCTTACATTCAGCTGTTTATAAGGCTTCCCAGTGCAGAGGCAGCTGGCAGCTAGCAGCCCGCAGGCAGGCCTGTACCTGAAGCCACTGCACTTTAGAAGCACAGACCCACTCAGCAAGCTGCAGTGCTGGGCTCAAACCTGAATAGATTTTGAAAGAAAGAAAGAAAGGCCTGCAAAAAGGACACAGTGAGCCAACAGGAAACAATCAACATCTGTCATCACCTGGACTCTCCCCCTGCTTGGGAGTTGCGTTCAGCACAGCCAGGGAGCCTAGGGAGGGAGTAATGTAGCTGAGAGGAAATGGAGATCCTGGGCCTGGGGGAGATCCCCTCGCTTATCTGCCTCACTCCCAGGCTCTGCAGTGGGCCAGGAGCTGGAGCCAGGATTCACCTGCAAGGGACATCTGTAAAGCTCTTTGAGCCAAAGGCCAAAGCTGCTGTCCCTTATCTATGATCAGGCATTCCGACAGTAGAGTCCCCACCGTCCTGGCTACCATGTTAGTAGAGTCATGTTTCCGTTTACTGGGTACAGAGGAGACCCACTGCATGGGGCCAAGCAGAGGGGGTGTGTGTGCGTGTGCATGTGTGCACGTGTTTATGTGTGTGTGTGCGTGTGTATGTATACACCTGCAGTAGTTTTGAGGAGTCAGGGTATTTGCATAACACAGCTATCTTTGCAGATACCAGACAAACAGGAAGTTTCGGAACCTTGGCCATTTCCTTTCACTGTGAATCAGCTGCTGCTTTTTCTCACGTAGAAATGATGTCAATCACAGGGTAGGCCACAGCCACGGAGTCCAGGCAAACAGCACAAATGCCTCCAAAGTCTCCTCTGGTCAAGGACTCCCTGCACTCCCCACCCCTGCGGCCAGGGCCCCACCTGCTGGCTTCCTAGAGCACTTCAAGACACCTGTGATCTCGACCACACACCAGAGCACAACAGACTCCCACCACACAGCACCTGTTACACTAACGCTCAGAATGAGGTCCAGCCAGGAGGCTTGGGGGAGCCCTCAACCCCCAGTTCCCCACAGAGAGGCACGAAGAGTAACAAGCACACCTGGACTTGTCATTGGAATGCCTGGGCCCAGAACCCCATTCTTCCCAGCAAGGCCTTGGGCACACAGCCAGCCCCGCTGAGACTGGGCTTCCCAATTAGTTAAATGAGGCTGATAATGGCTACCCTGCGGGTTTGGGGTAAACATTACACCCAAAAGGGAAGAAGATTAGGCAGCAAATAGAAGCATGGGCTTTGGCCGGGCACAGTGGCTCACACCTGTAATCCCAGCAATTTGGGAGGCTGAGGCAGGAGGATCATTTGAGTCCAGGAGTTGCAGAACAGCCTGGGCAACACAGCAAGGCCCTGTCTACAAACAAGTACAAAAATATCCAGGCATAGTAGTGTGTACCTATAGTCCCAGCTACTCAGGAGACTGAGGAAGGAGGATCACTTGAGCCCAGGAGTTTGAGGTTACAGTGAGCCATGATCATGCCACTGCGCTCCAGCCTGAGTGACAGAATGAGACCCTGTCTCAAAAAAGAAAAAGAGAGAGAGAAAAAAAAACTACTCAAGCTTTGGAGTCAGATACTTGAGTTCAAATCCCAACGTTACCATGTATTGGCTGTAAGACCTTAGGCAGATTAACTGTTTCCGAAGTCTTACTTTTCCCATCTATAAATGGAAAAAATAAGAGTGTCTACCTGAGAGTCTACCGGGAGGGCTGAATGATATAATCACTTAGCACCAAGTACAGTGCCTGGCTTGCAGGAAACTCTCAGTGAGGTGAAGCAGGCTTCTCACCACCTCCTCCCCTCCTCCCTCTTCCCACCCACCCAGTGCCGCAAGAGTCGTGAGCAGGGACCGCAGCAGCTCTCCTTCCGAGTGTGTGCCCAGAACCTGGCTGGCCCACCAAATGGCTTAACAAATCAGTTGAATAAACAAATAGATGTTCCTGGTTCATAGCATGTGCTAAGGAAATAAATGTATAAAAACATAAATGTAAACAAAAGCCAAAGACCAAACCCCCACCCTCTCTGTTTTTGAACTTCCTATAAGGGGATGGTATAGAAGAATGACTACAAACATCACAAGGTTTAACAGCAGCCAGGTCTGATTTGCATCCTAGCTCTGCCACTCATGAGTGGTGTGTCCTTAAGCTCTCTCAGCCTCACTTTCCTCATCTGTAAAATGGACATCATATAGTCACTCAGCCATACTGGGTTGCTTTTGATTTAAATGAGATAATGCATGCAAAGCACTTAACACAATGCTCGTCTTGTAATAAGCATGTGGGAGAATGTGTCAGATAAATCCCACCCTCGGGACCCTAGAAGAAGATGAAGCACAGATTTTACTTTTCTCAGGACAAGACTTGGGGCCGATCTCCCTCGTGCCTTGTTTCTCTCGGTCCTCTCCTTCCCTCCTTAAGCCGGTGCTCCTCCCCACTGTGGGACTCCTGAGGAAGACAGCGAGCTACAACCCATACCCTCCTACCCACCACCTCACCCCAGCCACGGTAGGAAAGTGGGGGTGCAAGAGGCCCGTCTCTGTGCAAGGAAGGCAGCACATTTACCTGGGCATTCCTCTAGGGCCAGTGCTCCAAGGGGAAGTCCAGGGTGCCGTGGAGGTACAGGCCAGCTGTGAAGGTCTGGCGTCAGACAGCCTGGCTTTGAATCCAAGGCTCTGCCACAGGTGAGGCTGTGTGATCTCCGGCAAGTCAACTACCCTCTCTCTTAACCTCGATTTCCTAATCAGTAAACTAGAAACCAGTCCTAGTACCCAGGGCTGATGTTGAAAATATTCAATAACCAGCTGAGGCACTAACCTGTTACATGGCAGGCAGCCAGTACAAGGGTGCACCTGCTAAATATTAGCCCTGCTCACCTCTCCTGCAGAAGTTGCCGTGGCACCTAACGTGTTGCAAACGCTACTAAACATTTACCACTATAGTTCCTGTTTTGATGTTGAGCTCATGTCCTGAGGTGTCTAGCACAGCTTCCAGTGGAGGGAGTTCAGTGAAGATGCTGACCCTAAACAGACCTGGCTTGGTTCTCCCTGAGGCTAACGGAGGCTCATTTTCCTTCTTGCCTCCCTATGTTCACCAAAAAGTCACAGAGCTTCTGGGGCTGGGATGAGGCCTTAGTCTCACCTGTCCGAGTAAATCTTGGACAGCATTCCTCTGTTGCCCATGAGTGGGAGCTGTTTGCCCCATGAACATTCTTTGTAAATTTTCATCACAGCAACTACGAGCCAAATACCTAACGGCCCCGTCACTGGATACATATTTGCAGTACAGACCAAGCCAACGTGTAGCTAACATGTCCCACCTGGGGGCCTGTTGCATTGTGTGGAAGGAAGGCCTGGAGATGCTGCTTGTGCACATACCGCTATGCAGATTTCTCCTTCAGGGGGCAGAGGTGCTGCCCCTCCAGTTGTCACTCCTTGGACCTGTGTTTTTAAAAGGGCTCCCAGGGCATTCAGGGCAAGGAGACAGCCCTCCAGAGCAGCAGGAGTTTAAGCTCAGTCATCCCCAACTCTGCATCCTGTGCCCCAACAATGCAGAGGACACCAAGCCCAGCTGCCCAGAGATCAAAATCATCTCTGTCCCCAGAGAAAGCCTGCTGGAGTCCGAATCTGGTAGCAGCCAGGACAGCTGGTCGCCCAGGGAGGCCTATGATTCCCTGCCTGGGCTGTGACAGTCCACTGGTCCCTCCCGTTGTGAGGATTAATAGCAAGTATCCCTCTCCTGCAGCCCCAGTGGCACAGCAACCTGGGCTGCACATCTATGAAGCTCCCCCCCGACCCGTCATCTCATAAAAGATGCTCCCACTGCAGACAGCACGGACACAGGGAGGGGAATGAGTAAGCCTCAGAGCACTAGCTTGAGAAATTGCAACCGACACAATTGCTGCCCACCAAAGCCAAAGAACAAAATGCAAACCCAAATGGGATTTTCTGGTAGCTGTTTTACCCATGGATTTTTTTTTTTTTTTTTTTTTTGAGATAGAGTCTTGCTCTCTTTCCAGGCTGGAGTGCAGTGACACAAACTCGGCTCACTGCAACCTCCACTTCCCAGTTTCAAGCGATTCTCCTGCCTTAGCCTCCCGAGTAGCTGGGACTACAGGTGCACGCCAACATGCCCAGCTAATTTTTGTATTTTTAGTAGGGACGGGGTTTCACCGTGTTGGCCACGGTGGCCTCGATGTCTTGACATTGTGATCTGCCGGCCTTTGGCCCCACAAAGCGCTGGGATTACAGGCATGAGCCACCTCACCAGGCCTTATCCATGGATTTTTAAAAATTTGAATTGCAACCTTCATGAATACAGCCCAGCAGGAACCCATCCATGCGTTATCAGAGCACCTGTATCAGTCCTTGGCTATGTCATGACTATGCACGATACGACATAGCAGTGTGCTCGCCAAGATGCCGCTTCTTGCGTGTAAGCTACGTTCTCTCCTGGTCAGGTTTTTGTATATATTTTCTCACCTTTGATTTATTCCTTACCAAAAACCTGAGGAAGACATCATATAATAAGAACAATTAATTGGCAATATGTATTAAACTTTTTCAGTGTGCCAGGCAGTGTGCTCTATGCCTTTAACTAATATCTCTTTTATTCCCTCCAAGAATCTCCAATGAAATAAGTACTATTGTTGCCCAATTTCACAGATGAGGAAGAAGAGAACTGGGACCCCATCCCAGATCTGCTGTCCCTAGAGCCAGTGAGCTTCCCAGTGGCGCCCTCCTGCCTCCTGTGTGAGTCCTGCTTCCTCTCATTCATCTCCTGCCCATGCAGGCAAGGGCCAGGGGGCTGCAGACCCATGGCCAGAACTTGGGCATCTGAATTGGCCAAGTTCCAGGATGCAAACCTGCCTGACTGCAGGTAGGTCAGAATTCTGGGGCCACGCCCACCACCTCTCTGCCCCAGAGGCCCCAATACAGACATTGTCAGCTCTCCTATTTGCACAAATAAAATGGCTTTCATGTGTATGTCACTGCGGAACATTATTACTGACTAATGTCCCTGTTTTGCACTAAGATTCACTCTTGGTGGTATACATTCTATGGGATTGGACAAACGTGTAATGACCTGCATAGGAGCCAAGGAAAACTTCCCCTTCACCCTCTGAAGTTTCACGAAAAGTAACCGACAAAAGGCAGATTCATAGGAGAAAAGGCACACACATCGATTTGGTCATAGTTTTACATGAGAGGGGCACCTTCAGAATGAAGACCCAGAGATGCAGAGGGCAGTGCCCATTTTTATGCTTAGATGCAACAAAATATGTAGAAATGTGATTGGACAGAAAGGGGAATGATCTCATGCTCATAGGCTAAGGGGGGACACGCAGCAAGCCCTGTCTAGATTCCTCCTGGGCCCTCTGGGCAGCACTGCTTCCTGCTGGGTGTGGGGCAGGGCCCTCTCTGGAATGGGGGTCTTATGGCCTACAACCAAACAAGGCAGGTTAGGTGATTTCCTTATGACAAATTTTTACACAGAAAGGTAGGGGGTAGAAGTTAGAGTAATATTTTTAGGTTTTATGACTGGCTTTGGGGAAAAGGGTTTTGAAAGCTTCTGTGACCCACATTGGGAAAGAGGACTTCAGGCTGGAGGGCAGTGGTGTGATCTCGGCTCACCACAACCTCTGCCTCCTGGGTTCAAACGAATCTCCTGCCTCAGCCTCCTGAATAGCTGGGATTAAGGCGCCTGGCACCGCACCCAGCTAATTTTTGTATTTTTAGTAGAGACAAGGTTTCACCATGTTGTCCACCAGGCTGGTCTTGAACTCCTGACCTCGTGATCCACCCACCTCAGCCTCCCAAAATGCTGAGAATACAGGCTTGAGCCACCGCGCCCAGCCGATTTGTGGTTTGTATGGCGTACCTCAGAGGAGAATGAGGTCAGGAGAAACTCTTGCTTCTGAGGCCTTCATTTGGGGGTGTTGTTAGTTCTGAGTCCCAGTACACATACCCACCATTGTAGTATGACAGAATTGTTTCACCAGCCTTAAAATCCTCTGTGCTCTGCCTTTTCATCCTTCCTTCCCTCTTAACCCCTGGCAGTCACTGATGTTTTCACTGTCTCTATAGTTTTGCCTTTCCCAGAATATCATACAGTCATGTATAGATGTAGCTTTGCAGGCTGGTTGCTTTCACTTAACTATATGTATTTAAGGTCCTTCTGTGGCTTCATAGCTCATTTAAAAAAAAAGAAATCCAAGAATTTAACTCATTTTCTTTTTTAGACGGAGTCTCACTCTGTGGCCAGGCTGGAGTGCAGAGGCACGATCTTGGCTCACTGCAACCTCCGCCTCCTAGGTTCAAGCGATTCTCCTGCCTCAGCCTCCCGAGTAGCTGGGATTACAGGCATGTGCCACCACACCTGGCTAATTTTTGTATTTTTAGCAGAGACAGGGTTTCACCATGTTGGCCAGGATGATCTAGATCTCCTGACCTCATGATCCGCCTGCCTCGGCCTCCCAAAGTGCTGGGATTACAGGCGTGAGCCACTGTGCCTAGCCCGAATTTAACTCATTTTTTAAAATCACCAAATAATATTGCATTGTCTGGATGTGCCACAGTGTATTTACCCATTCACCTATTTAAGGACATCTTGGTTGCATCCAGGTTTTGACAAGTATGAATAAAGCTACCACGAACATTTGTGTGCAAGTTTTTATATGGAAGTTTCCAACTCACTTGGGCAAATGCCAAGGAGTGTGATGCCTGGATCCTATGGTAAGACCATGTTTGGCTTTGCAAGTAGTATTTTAAACCTGATTTTACTCTGGATGTTTCATGTTTTAATGGAATTACTTGATTTGGGGAACTGCAACGCTTCCAGCAAGAGCAAGAGCCTTCCTCAGTCCCTGGGCGTGACAACCCAGGTTCCCCTCCCTCCCTTCCTCAGCCTCCCTGTCATTCTCCATTCAGTTGCAGCTGCTCTCAGACCCACCTGGATTCTACATACACATGACCTGGTTCATACCTTCTGCAAGGCAGGGAAGTGATTGTTGAGATTTAAAACCAGCTAAAATGCAGTTCCTGCTAACGGTCCAC
Source organism: Cacajao melanocephalus (assembly GCA_963573385.1). Lineage (NCBI taxonomy): Eukaryota > Metazoa > Chordata > Mammalia > Primates > Pitheciidae > Cacajao > Cacajao melanocephalus. The sequence continues at coordinate 31,700 of CAUYLG010078121.1, read as the reverse complement.
AAAGATCTCATTTATATAAAGCTAAAGTGTTTAGAATGTCAATCAAATTTTAAAGGAATATTTTGGAGTAATTCTGGAATATAGTCAAACTCATTGTAATATATATTATTCTAATATGACCTGAATTTTGATATGTTTTCCTTCTTTCTCTTCCCTGAATGCTGTTTTTCTTATTGAATCACTCCTTCCTTTTCTTGACATATATACCTCTAACAGGGCGGGGGCAAGTCTTATTTGTCTTTGTAATACCTAAGCAAATATTTATTGAATGAGTATGTTGGAGAAAAGCACCTTGTTTTCTCTCCAGTTTGGCAAGGTCTTTCCACTGAGTCTTCCTCTTTGCAGGAGTGACCCCCATAAGCAGCACTGGAATGTCATTCACGTGCTGACTTCACATGTGTTGAAATGTACTATTGACTTCCCCAGGTCACAGAGTCTTGGAGGAGATGATCAGGGTAGGAGTGGAGCCTCAGGGGCGAGTCTCAGGATTCCAGATCTTTCTCACCAGCTCCTAGAGCAGTCTGTTGGTGCCATCAGAGTCTTTGCACACTGTCCCTGGGGTCTCGCCTCTCCCTATATCATGGAAGGTCTCTGCAGTCTCATCATCAGGGGTATCATCACCTCGGCTCTGCCGCAGCCATTCCCACCAATTTCCAGAAGAGCTCCTGCTGCCTTGAGGCCCTGATACTGTGCTGCTCTGTAAGCCCCTCGGCCCTGGGTTTTCCATTCTTACCAAGCTCCTCAAAGGAAGCTGTTGAAGGCTGATTTGTCTGATTAACCTGTGCTGCCCTCCACTCAAGAAACAAACTCAAGTTTCAGCACTTTGAATGACATGTCGAACTCAGCATCTCTCCTCCTCATCACCCAGGTGTGGCCCAAGAAGAGGCCTGCTCACGGGGACCCTCCTCCTATCTCACAACAGGACAGCTCGCCCTCCCTGCTGTGTTTTGGGGCCCTAATTTTGGCATCCTGGGTCTTGACTGCCAGCTCCAGTGTCCTCGTCACCTTTTCTCCCCTAGGGTGTGAGCTCTCTGAAAAGCAGAGTCTCAGTGGACCCTGCTCCCATTCCAGAATCCCTGTGAGGGGTGTGCTGAGTGGGCCCTGCTTTAGTTAGGGCAGGCTGAAACACCATAAAAAAAGATCCCAAACCATGTTGGCTGAAATACAGAAGTGTATCCCTAGACTCCCTTCCTGCATGGAGGTTCTGGGGCAGCAGCTGGCTCTGTGCTACGTGGTGACCCAGGGACCCAGGCTTTTCCAGCTGTGGCTCCATCATCACCCGAGGGCTTTGAACCAGTGCAAGGAGAACAGGAGTGTGGAAGAGGCAGGCTGCTGTTTCAGAGCCCCTCACTCCACTGGCCAGAATTCAGTTTGTGGTCACCCCAAACCCAAGAGAGGCTGATAAATACTGCCTAGCTCTCACCCAGCAAGAGAGAATGGGTTTCAGTGGAAGCCAACAGCCCCTCCATTTCTCTTCCTCCAGTTGCGCGTTCTCTTACCTGCCTACTGGCCCCACGGGCCACTCTTGCAACGTAAGGGACTGAGGATTTTAAAACTCCAGGACTAACACAATCAAGAGGCAGCCACCTACAGCTCCTAAGAAGCGGGTAATAGGATCTGCTCACCAAGGAGTAATCATTGCTCTCTTAGTAACACACATCATATCCTAGCACTGGTCTGCATTAGTGTTCTTTGAGTTTTTATTTTGTTTGTTTTAAAATTTATTGTCCATGCTGTTATTCATTATCCCCAGGCCTCACTGATGTGTACAAGTTCCAGGGGAAATAAAAGCCAAATATTATGAGCACATATCTTCCCTGAGCACAGATACATTTCAGAGCTTCCAGCTCAGTATCAGTCTTGTGATATTAACCTTCGAATAGGTCATGGGAATCCCGTTCAGACACATTCCATGTGTTCACAATGATATTGTTCACGGAAAACAGGACCAGACTTGGGATTACAGCCCTTGATACAAGGGTGTAGCTTCCACCCCAACTCCAACGAAGGCTGGTCCCTCAAATCTGCCAAGGAACAAGAGAAGTCAAATTGATTTAGGGGCAATTACCTCCCACCAGGTCTCTCCCACAACACATAGGGATCATGGGAAATACAATTCAAGATGAGATTTGGGTGGGGACACAGCCAAACCATATTACTCGTTCAGGACCGTTGGGTTGCAGTAGCTATTACCAGACCCAGGTGGGTAGTCCTTAAGCAGAGTCCTCCACTGCAGCAAAAAACTTTGGATTTTCAGCAGCATAAAATGACTGGGATTCAAAGGGAACAAAAATCCCACCATGTTGCTTCATAGTGCTAGAGGCAAGTAAACCATCCCTCGATAGAAGCTTTTAACCACAAAGCAGTTGTGGGGGAAGGCACGCTTTGTCCTTGGAATGGTGGACAGCATAGAAACCCCAGGCGGATCCCCTCTCTAGTGGCTGTGGCCAAAAGTTACTGCTTCCTTTGTTGAGGGAATATGGTGTGGCCTTAAGAGGTTTGGGTGACATTTTTACCCCAAATGCCCCTAGAAGCGGAAGTTTCTCCAGGTGTGGTCCTTGGACCACCTGCATCAGGACTATCAGTGGTCCTTGTTAAAATGCGGATGACTGGCCTTCCCCCAGACCTGCTGAACCAGAACTTTGGAAGTTAGGGCCTAGGAATCTGCATCCTTATCAGGTACTGTCTCTAGTGGCTCAGATGTGGTCAGGTGTTAGGCACAAGATGCTGTCATCAAGGGCCTTGCAACACGCCTGGGGGTCCTGGGGCCTCCCGCTTCAATTTAGAGACCTGTTTGGACCTACTTCATGGCCCCAAGCTGAGTCACCCCTGATTTTGGCACTGTGCCCTATGCGATTTTGCCTAAGTGGGCATTCTATGGATATTTGTTGAACTAAACCAGTACCCTTGCGGGCAGGGCATTATCAGCTCTGTTTTGGGGGGCCCACCGACTGGGACACAGAAAGTGTACGATCTATCCCTGATGGTAGATTGATGAGGGCATGGGTCCAACTGTATCAACAAAAAGAAACAGAAGAGGAGTCAGACACTTTAGTTGTCACCCAGCCCCACGGCTCCTCCAGTGGTTTCTGGAGGCAGAAGCAGCTGTTTCATTCATGTTCACTGTTCGTAGATCCTTGGCTGGGCAGAGACACCCTTGGCATGACTCAGGAAAGGCAGATGTCAGCACAGATGAGTTTTCTAAGAAAGAGCCAATACTGGTAAGCGAATGAAGTCAACCTTGAGGGCCTTGACAGTGGCTTGGCCAGACAGAACATCTGTGTGCAGTTTTGGCTTTTGTTCTCTAGAATAAGAGTCATGTCAGCTGTCCTAGGTACGCTTCCGGTGTGGCTGCTAAACTCGCAGAGGGGCCCTCGTCCTCATACATGTCATGGGGAGAGGCTGTCCCATATCAAAGGTCATGGCCAAGTCTTACTCAACAAGCAGCCTGTTTGGCAGTGCCCTGTTGACCTGATTGGAGGCTCATGTGTGGCTTCTGTCTACAGCTGCCCCTCGAGTCCTCCCAGTTTCCAGTGGGATGGTGTGGGAGTCAGTGACTGGGATGGCCCTTCTCACTTACTCAAGGTGAGGGGGTGTGCCTAACTAAGGAACTTGCTGGAAATGAGCTGACCTTGTTTCTCTGAACTCCTAGATTTTTAAGCCTCTTGCAGGGTCTGACTAGGGCCTGGGATCACTCAGTTTAAAGGAAGAGTAGGGATCTGAATGCGGCCTGGAGAAAACTTAAATCCTCTGGATACAATTTTCTCATAAGTCAATGTCCAAAAGGAAATCAGAAAAAGCTTAAATAGCCCTCAGACAGCGCACTAACAACCAACAATAAATGGACTCTTGCTGTATTCGGGAAATGCACATAACACAAGCATGGGAAGAAGTGGGAATGATTAGCTCATTAGAATCATGTTCATTCATGCTCATGAAAAGCAAAACACTTTCATTCATGTCTCAATCAACAAGCATTTACCAAGCATTCACTACAGGCCAGCCTCTCTGCTGGGGTACAAAAGGTATGCAGAACAGCCCCTGGCCTCAAAGGCTCAGATTCTGAGACTTACTTTGAATTCTAAATATTCAAATTTTCAGTATCTTCTGTACTTCTACAGTTGAAATCTATTTGTCATAGGGTACTCAGTTGCAGGCAACTTTAGCTGACTTGGAATGAAAAGAAATTCAGTAAACATGTAACTGAAAGGCTGGAGGCTCAGAAACAGGGCAGAAACCATGAGAGACCGTACAACAGGAAGCACCAGTGGGTAACCCCACAGGAATAAGTACAGAAATAAGGAACAACCCCATTGTCATCACGGCAAGGTCCAAGACTCCAGGGTTTGCACCACACACACCCTGGCATTGGACTTGGTACACCAAAGCCTGAGCCTCTGCCCCAGCTACCACTGAAACTTGAAAGGATTCTCTACAATCCCTTTTCTTTTCATCATTAGTTGTCAACTCTAAGTCTGGGCCCAGAGTCCTGAGCCACATGCCCACATCCTAGCTGCAAGGGAAGCTGGAAATAGAAATAGAGTATCCGGACGTTTTTGTTTTTTAGGGTGACGTGGGCACCCATGCATGAGGCAAGGAATTTCACAAACATAGGAAGGGGTTCAGATGCAGGGCAGCCAAAATGAATCACAAATGTTCACCACACTTCCCATATCTTGCATAGAAATAGGAAATACGAATGTGAAAGAATACCAATTACTATTTTTTTTTGAGACAGTCTCCCTCTGTTGCCCAGGCTAGAGTGCAGTGGCATGATCTCGGTTCACTGCAACCTTCACCTCTTGGGTTCAAACAATTCTCATGCCTCAGCCTCCCAAGTAGCTGGGATTACAGGTGCCACTACCACACTTGGCTAATTTTTTGTATTTTTAGTAGAGACAAGGTTTTACCATGTTAGCCAGGCTGGTCTCAAACTCCTGGCCTTAAGTGATCCACCCACCTTGGCCTCCCAAAGTGCTGGAATTACAGGTGTGACCAATGTACCTGGCCAATTTCTATGTTTTTTAAAGGAATTCTTCAGACTAGAAATTTTGCAGGTTATCCGTGCAATACAGAATATTCCCATTACCTTAAAGCATTCCCAAATACCTCAATCGCTATCCCATTTCCAGAACAACGACTGTTCTGATTTTTTTCTACCTTAGATGTTTAGGTTGGCCCGTTCTAGAATTTCTTGTAAATGACATTGTTCAGTATCTACTCTTTTCTTTTGTCACTTAAAATAGTATTTTAATGTTTTATTCTTCTTAAGAAAACTTTTTAAAAAGTAGTTAACTTCAGGCCAGGCACAGTGGCTTATGCCTGTTATGTCAGCATTTTGGGAGGCCGAGGTGGGTGGATCATTTAAGACTTGAGCCCAGGAGCTCAAGACCAGCCTGGGCAACATGGCAAAAGCCTGTCATTACAAAAAATGTGTGTGTGTGTGTGTGTGTGTGTATACAAAAACTAGCTGGGCATGGTGGTGCATGCCTATAGTTCCAGCTACTCAGGAGGCTGCGGTGGGAGGATCACTTGAGCCTGGGAGGTTTGAGGCTGCTGTGAGCTGTGATTGCACCATCACATTTCAGCCTGAGCAAATGAGCCAGACCCTGTCTCAAAAAAAGTGGTTAATTCCTTTTTCTTATTGATTTTATTGCATTTATATGACTATATCATAGTTTGTGCTCCTATTTCTCTTGTTGATGGACATTTGGGCTGTCTCCTCTTTTTTGCTATTATAAATAAAGCTGCTGTGAACTTGTACAAGATTTTTGAGGTTATAGGTTTTTATGTCTCTTACATAAATACTTAGGAGTAGAATTGTTGAGTTGTAGGGTAGGCATATATTTAATCTTATAAGAAACTGACAGGACATTTTGTCAAAAGTGGTTGAAGCATTTTACTCTCCTACTAAAGATGTGTGTGAGAGTCCTGGTTGCATGACATCCTTCCAGCATTCAGTTTTTCAGTCTTCTTAATCTTAACCTTTCAGGTGGGTGTGTAGTGGTATCTTCTTATGATTTTAATTTATATTTCTCTAATGATTAATGGTGTTGAGCACTTTGTCACATGCTTATTGGCCAGTAGTATGTCTTCCTTTGGGAAGTATCTGTTCACATCTTTTGTCCATGTTTAATGGAGTTGTCTTTTACTTTTGAGATTCAACTTGCTAGTAGCTAAGAATTTTATACCTCCATATTCACTAAGGATATTGGCAGGTAATTTACTTTTATTATAATAGCCTTGTTTGGTTTAAGTATCAGGTATCAGCCTTCTTTGGGTTTGGATGATCTCATAAAATGCATTGGGAAGTATTCTGTCTTCTTCTATTTTATAAAATAATTTAGGTACTATCTCTTTTTCCACCCTTATATTTACAACCCATTTCTGACGTTATATTTGTACTGTGCATGTAGATAACATAAAATTGGGTCTTGCTTCTTCTTCCAATCTGACAGTCTTTGACTTTTAATTGGAGTGTTTTAGTCAATTTTCATTTAATGTAATTATTGATATAGTTATTTATTACTTGTTTTAAGTTTGTCTAATCTTTTCTTTCCCCGCTGCTCTTCCTTCCTGGTTTCTTTAGAGTTTTAATATATTTTGTTTTTAAAATTACATTTTAATTTACCTACTGACTTTCTGCAGACTGAAGATGCCAAAACTATAAACAGAAGCCAGAAATTGTGGTCAAAGAAGCCTCTCATTCTTTGCTAATTCACTTCATCGTCATTGAACTCACCAACTATTTCCCTTACTTCTATAGTGAGCTTGGCTAAAACTATTATGAGTTCCAGTCACTGGGCTGAGAGGACTCCCAGACATTTTGTTAAATAAGAACATCCTGTTATGAAGCTTTCCCTGTCTTATTTATGATTGAAGGGTACCACAATACCACTGCCTCAAAGAAAAAGCCTGTTTTCTCAAATGCTCTTCTCCTTGGTCACATATCCCAGGCTTAGGTTCAACTACTGAACCAATGACTTCTAAGTGGTTGAGTTTATTATTAAAGATGTCCTTTAAACATTGCCTAAACCCTGGCTGGTGCAGCTGGAGGTGGCAAGGAGTGAGAGCTAATGTCAGAATGCTCTGACCTGTACATCAGGAAAATGCTAACACCCGCCCCAACCAGATGCTCCTTCTCCAATCACCCCATACCACAAATCAACTTCAAAAAAAACCTGCAGTGGTGGGGTTCCCTTTCTAAAATACCTGCCTCCTGATGGGACTGTTAGAGCAGGATGATTTTGACAAGGGTGTAGGCTCACCAGGATTACAAAGTTGGCTGAAAGCTGAATGGAATCCTCAAATGTAATTTTGGAACATTTGGATTTAAATGCTTTAGGGCAGGACAAGAACCCTCCAGTGATTCTCAGGTCCAGCCACCCTCTATTGTGTTTTGACTGGCCCAAGGAGGTGTTTATGTTAGTAGCCCTTGTGGCAAGTTCTATTTACAGGCATCTAGAAGAGTACAAGAAACTTTGCATGCTGGCTGGGCCCTTGGCACCTGAGCAAAGGGTCCAGAAACCAGACAGCCTGAGCAGCCGTTGATTCATATCTGCATGGGACCAGTAAAGACATGGAAAGTCTCTTCATAGGCCCCAAGTTCCAGCCTGCCATTCCCAGGCCCCGCTGCTCTCACAAGTTATTTAGCTTCCTCTTTATGGTCACACAAGCTACAGTTGGAAAAATCCACCTGAACAGCCTAATTTTATATCTCAAAAATCCAAGCCTCATCAGCACTCTTTGTAGGCAAGGATCATAAAGAACAAACTCGGACAACCCTGTACAAGTCAGGAACGACTCGAGTTTATTGAATGAAATGGAGTTGCTCTAGGTCCTTGGAACTTCGGAGGAGAGCCTGGAACTCTAGCGGAGCTCCAGAGCCACAGATCCGGGACTGAATGGTGGCAACAGCCTCTCTGCCCCTAGTGTGATGCCACTGCCGGCCAGATGCATCTTCCTCACTCACCATGCACATACACCTAGTGATTTCCGGTGCCCTCGGTAGAAATCCCAAATCAATGGCTTGGCTCATAGTAACTCTTCAGGCTGCACTGTCCCCACACCACTCTCACCACTTTCTGACCCCAACATTGCATGGGTAACAAGATGTGTCATGCCTAGCCTGTGGCCCCATTGTTCCCTCCTCCTGGGTCACACCCATCCCCCCGGACACACCCCCACTGGATCAGTTTCTTGTTGCTGCTGTAACAAATGTCCACAGACTTTGTGGCTTAAAACAAAACAGGCCAGGCACGGTGGCTCACACTTGTAATCCCAGCACTCTGGGTGGCCGAGGCACGTGGATCACTTGAGGTCAGAGTTCTAAACCAGCATGGCCAAACATGGTGAAACCTGTCTCTACTGAAAATACAAAACTTAGTGGGGCACAGTGACAGGTGCCTTTAATCCCAGCTACTTGGGAAGCTGAGGCAGGAGAATCGCTTGAACTGGGGAGGTGGAGGTTGCAATGAGCTGAGATTGCACCACTGCACTCCAGCCGAGGCGGCAGAGGGAGACTCCATCTCAAAAACAAAAACAAAAAATAAAACAAATTTAGTAGCTCAGAGTTCTGGAGGCCAGAAGCCTGAAAGCAGTTTCACTGGGCTGAAGTCAGCGTGCTGGCCAGGCTGGCTCCTTCTGGAGACTCTGAGGTTAGAACCTGTTTTCCTGCCTTCATCTGCTTCTAGGGGTCACCTGCGTTCCACGACTTGCGGGCCCTTCCTGCTTCACTGCACACCCTCCAATCTCTGTAGTGAGGTCACAAGGCCTTCTCATCTGCTGTGGTCAAATTTTCCTCTGCTCCCCACTTTTAAGAACCCTGGTGACACATGCAAGGATGCCCAGATAATCCAGGACAACCTCTTACCTCAAAACCCTTAATTCAGTCACATCTGCCATGTTCCATATGCCCCATACGGTGACACTGATAGATTCCAGTGATTGGGATGCAGATGTTTTGGAGGTTACCACACTCACCAAGCTGGCAACTCCCTATCTGCCCTCCAGGTTCTGCTCAGACTTCATCCTTCTCCTCTGAGTGGCCTCCGCAATCCTCAGGGCTGTGTGTGGGACTTCACCATTGCCATCCACAGCCTCTGACAGGCTCCCTCCCGAAGCTCCCAGCAACCTGGATTCTAACTGCCTTTTCACCTCCCTTCTCTCAACTATTAACAGCTTGAGGGCTGGGATCTCATCTGTTTTTTTCCCTCTCAGTATCCTATAGGTTTGGCACAGCATACATGCTCGAGATATGTTTGCAGGAAGGAAGGGGTCCCTTCTGGCTGACAACCCCAGGATAAAGAGCTCTGATGATGTGGGCACAGAGGTCCCCTATTTAAAGTGATAAGGGGTCTCAAAGAAAGTAGGGCTATTGCTGGGGGTGCTGGTGGACCAGGCCACATCATGCCTTGGGGGTATGCCACTTGTGTCTGGACTCCAGAGCTCTGCACAAGTATGCCACAGCCAACCACCAAGAGACCCCCCAGGTCCCTCTGGTCATGTCTATTGCTCACTGCAACTTTCCTGGTCACTCTGACCCCAGGGACATGGCCTTGGGGGAAAAGTGCTGGGAGTCCAACGTCATCGTACCTCTGAGGTGGTCTGTGACTTAGACATTGATTAACTTTTCAAGGAAACACAATCATTAGGCAAATTCCATCTACTTATCAGGGAAGATATAAACATCAGCAAACATTAACCCAGACCCATGGGTTTACAGCTCACTGCTGCCCCTGGGCACCCTGGCAGTGCCAGCTTGACCAGGTCCGGGTAGCTGCTTGGTTGAAAGGAATAAAACAGTCATGTTCAAGAAATCCAGGAATATGACCCTTGGAATCCAGGCCTATGCATCACCAATGTTTGTGAATCAGCAAGAAACACAAACACACATCCCCTCCAAGGCTGAATGCTATCTCATGCTGCATCTGTTTATTTCTGACAAGGGTAACCTAGTTTTAATGATTTATACTAAAACTTAGAAGCCACTAAAAATGTCCTGCAGAAGGAGGATACATGGGAAAGAAGTCTTGGTAACTTGAGACTCTGCTGCAGCAGGCGCCCTGCTTTTAACCCTCGCTGGCAGCAAGTCGGCTATTTCTGGGGTCTCCTTTGCTGTGTGATCAAGGCGGAAAGGGTGAGAGAGGTTTCTGTGAGTTTCTGTTAGAGGGGTATGGGTGGAAACAGAGTTAAGGAGTCTAGTCTACCTTCAAAAAGCATAAACCTCTCCGAGACTGCTAAGGCCAGGACAATATAGGACTGAGAAGCTCCCTCCATGAAGCCCACCAGGCCATTCTGCTATCCCGACCCCCTCAGGTGTCTGGGTGCTGGTAGCTGGACATTCTGGAACTCACAGTGAAAGCACTGGTCTTTCTGGAAGCACCAACAGCTTCGCTACAAAAAGATCCCTCAGCTGCTAGTCTCTGACCCTTTTTATGCAGTTCAGAGGCCTTCTCTCCCTGAATTTCCCCAAGAAGTCACCCTCCACCCTCTACTTCCCCCATCCCTCCCCACAGCTCTGCATCTTCAAGCTATACCTTCACTCTGTCACCCCCTCCAACTGGAGTCCCGTGCCCTCCAGCATCCTGGGAAAGAGAGAAAGAGGACCACAAGAGAGGGATTTCGGGATGAATAAGGACTATGCATTTGAGCTTCTCATGTCACATAACTCGTATCAATTATATAAAACTTGGATTTCTTTTCTCTGTCATTAACCCTGATTTGACAGGCAGTCTAGGGTCATGATTAAGAACATGAATTTGGGGATCAGATAGACCTGGGTTAGTGGTGGCTTTGTTATTCATAAACTATATGCTTTTGATGAAGCTAACCCACCATACTCTTCCTCAGTTTCCCTACCTGTTCCCACTAAAATAACAGTGATACCCAGCTCACAGGGCAGTTATGAGAAGGAAATGAGATCTTGCATGAAAAGGTTTAATGATTCTTTTTATGCATAGTGAGTAATCAATAATCATTAGTGATTGTGATTGACATAATAGGATTGTGGGTAATATAAAGGCAATGTAAAGAAACTTTGGTTGGAAAATGCTGGTGAATCAACCACTGTGACTTCCGTCTTATATTCAGGGTGGATGGAGTTGAGTGGGAAACTTTCCCCAAAGCACCTGGGATGTAAGTTCCTAAAGGGATGAGATTGTGAAAGCCACTTCCAAATACCACTTGGATCTCCAAACAAACAAGCATCATATCCTAATCCTGCATTGCTTCTGTTGAGAATCTGGCCCAGAGAAAAGCATTTCAACAGACGTGATCACATGTAGTTTTTGTGCTGGGGAGGGCTTCTGGGCCATCCAGCTTCAGCATGTAGGTCTGAGAAAAAAGGGCAAATGGTTCGGGAATCGCTTTGACTCACCTAGCCAGCAGCCTGATGGGGCCAAAAGCTACTTTATCAGGTCAGAGCCTTTAAAGAAGGAACTGCTCAGGCCTGAAGTCACCACAAACAGATCCAGCTGGTTTTTGTGGTGGGTAATGTTTGTTTGACATTATGTCCAGATGTCTAGATTATGAGACACATACCGTTAGCATCAAAAAGTGTTTATAAAGTTCTTAGTTGAGCTCCATAGTGAGTTAGATAGATCCTGGCATAAATCAAACTGAAACCAAATTACAGGCGCCATCCGTATAAGGAAGGGGCTGGAGCCAGTCCCTGGTTTCAAAAACGTGGTAAGAAACCAAACTAAAGAAATGATCTGTGAGCAAAAAAGGACTTGCTCAATGTTCTCAGCTGTTTTCCAACTCCAGGAAAAGTGCTAAATCATGGACATGGCAAAATAATCAGGGGCTTTGTTAAGATCTGTTTTCCTAGGGGAGTCCAGGACAGGGAGAGGGCCCCCACCCCGGGAACACTTGGCTGATTTCCATTGCTGGGCATTTAATGAGATGCCCTGCTTAGCAACCTCTTAGGAGTGTGAGAAGTCAGCACTCCACCCCACTCCCAAATGAAAAAACCTGCCTTAGCTGTGCTGGGTTACCCTTTCTTGGCCTTTCTTTGAAACCTAAGCATCCACATCCTCTATTTGAGGATGACTTTCTCTTCTGGCAAAGAAGTGGAAATGGTTTTATTGGTTCTTGGTTTTTTCATACCCTGGTGTTGGCTATAATTTCAGACTTGTATTTTTAGGTTTGACTTTGAGTAGCAGAATAGAACGCAAGCAGACCAGGTCAAGAGCTTCCGTGTGGAATCAGCTTGAGATAACATTTGCTCCCCTCCTGGGAAATGCTTTTAGCGTAGCGTCCTAAGAAGGAAACTGTCCATAAGCGTCATTCTTGTGAAAAAAAGATGAAAGTAAAAATAAGAGCCTTCATCAGCTGACTTAATTTCAACAAAGTCCTGCTTACACCTGGGCCTTAGGCAATGACAATAAGCTTCTCCACAAACATACTAATAGGTTTGTAGCACCTGAAAAATCATTGATTTTTCACAGTTAATTATAAAAGAGCTGTATGACTGAGTTGCTATCTGTTACCTTTAAAATAGTAAGCAAATTACACCCTGTATTAGTTTGTTCATTTTCACGCTGCTGATAAGACACAGCCAAAACTGGGCAATTTACAAAGGAAAGAGGTTTAATGGACAACTCATAGTTCTGAGTGGCTGGGGAAGCCTCATAATCATGGTGAAAGGCAAGGAGAAGCAAGTCACATCTTACATGGATGGTGGTAGGCAAAAAGAGAGCTTGTGCAAAGAAATTCCCATTTTTAAAACCATCAGATCTTGCGAGACCCATTCACTATTACAAGAACAGTACGGGAAAGATCCTCCCCCATGATTCAATCATCTTCCACTGGGTCCCTCCTACAACATGTGGGAATTATGAGAGTTACAAGATGAGATTTGGGTGGAGATACAGAGACAAACCATATCATAGCCTTTGATGGATAAGAGGTGAAGGAATTGGAAAATAGAGGAAGAAACAGACTTCATCCCCCATGCCACTCCATTTCCCACGAATGTTTAAACTAGTCAGGCAAACTTTCTTTTTTTTTTTTTTCTTTTTTGTTTGAGACAGGGTTTTGCTCTGTCACCCAGGTTGGAGTGCAGTAGTGCAATCACAGCTTACTGCAACTTTGACGTCTTAGGTTGAAGTGATCCTCCTGCCTCCACCTCCCGAATAGCTGAGACCACAGGTTTGTGCCACCAACTGCAGATAATTTTTAATTTTTGGTAGAGACAGGGTCTCACTATGTTTCCCAGGCTGATCTCAAACTCCTGGGCTCAAGCAGTCCTCCTGCCTCGGCCTCCCAAAGTGCTAGGATTACGGGCATGAGCCACCGTGCCCAGCCTAGGCAAACTTTCTTAAGCAAATTGAAGATAAATTTGAAATATTGGAGTAACCAGCGATAAAGTATTTCCTGCTGACAACTTAAAGCAAATAATGTTGCTGTCAAACCTTTACCACTGAGGTCAGTTGGCAATTCAGAGCAACCCTGGCATCAAAGAAATTCTGAAAGTGGATTCGGTGTTCTTAGAAGAAGGTTAGAAGACATCGAACATCTGATCTAAACGCTAAGATGGGAAATTGAGCCTTTGTATTATGTTGAGTGAGCACACAGAGAATTTTCTAGAGATACTTGATTTGATTTTAGTTTCTGAAACATGGTCGCACTGTGTTGCTCAGGCTACTCAAACTCCTGGGCTCAAGTGATCCTCCCGCCTCAGGCTCCTGAGCAGCTAGGATTACGGGTGTGAGCTGCCACACCCAGCTGTGAAATACTTCGTTTTAAAAAGTTGCATTTGTGTGGATGGGGCGTGCTAGAGGATAAGACTAGAGAATAACATCCCAGAAGCAGCGACTATCACCTGGGCTAAGTTATCATTGTGCCTCTAGTAGATGCTATGAGACTTACAGTAGGGGCTGAATATTTGAGGATGACAATCATCTTTAGGCATTTTCTACTCTACGCAGACACTTGAGGGGCCCCAGCAGCCCTCTGGTCTACCAGTTTCAGAACACTCCACGGTCAGGTCCACAGGCTTTGGTGTCAGCTGGACTGGATTGGAATCTTGGCTACACCATTCACTAGCAAGTAATTCAACTTCTCTGTGCCCCACTTTCTTTATCTGTCAAATGGATATGATAATACAACTTGTATCATTCAAGGTCCTTGAAGGATAACAGAAGTGATGCATGCAAAACTTCAAAATGCTTGTCAGCCATAGACTAAAAATGCATTTGATGTGAGACTCTCCTCTATCTCCCAAAGGCCACAGCAAGAGGGTGATGTCATCAGGAAGCTTGTATTAAAGTTATGTAGACATTAAAGACCAGTTTCAAGAAGGCTTAAAACAAAAATATGTCAATATACACTGTTGCTCCCTTTTTTAAAAAAAAATTAAAGGGCCGGGCGCGGTGGCTCACTCCTGTAATCCCAGCACTTTGGGAGGCCAAGGCGGGCAGATCACGAGGTCAAGAGATCGAGACCATCCTGGCCAACACGGTGAAACCCCATCTCTACTAAAAATAAAAAAAAAATTAGCTGGTGTGGTGACATGCGCCTGCAGTCCCAGCTACTCGGGAGGCTGAGGCGGAAGAATAGCTTGAACCCAGGAAGCAGAGATTGCAGTGTGCTGAGATTGTGCCACTGCACTCCAGCCTAGTGACAGAGCAAGACTCCGTCTCAAAATAAATAAATGAATAAATAAATTTTTTAAAAAATTAAAAAAAAGAAGAAGACAAGGTGCTTTGCAAATAGTAGAGATTTTGCAGGACTGCCTAGAATAAAAATGTATCAAATGCCAATAAATTTTAATTAGTAGTTGATACCAGAAAAATATCACAAAGAGGTAACCAGGCCGGGTACAATGGCTCACACCTGTAATCCCAACACTTTGGGAGGTCGTGGCAGGAGGCCAGCCTAGGTAATAAGGCAAGACTTCCTCTTACCAAAGAAAATTAAAAATTAGCTGGGCTTAGTGGTATATACCTGTAATCCCAGCTAACAGGCCGAGGTGGGAAGATCCCCTGAGCCCAGGAGTTCAAGGCTGCAACAAGCTATGAGTGCACCACTGCACTCAAATCTGGACGACAGAGTGAGACCCTTCCTCAAAAAAGAAAAAAAAAGATAACTCATCTTTTCTACTAAGACCATACACTGGGCCTCCCTTCCCCCATGCCTATAGACTTCTAGAATGATGGATAGAAATACTGTAGATATATTTTTTTATGAAACTCTTAAGGCATACCAAATTTTCAAAGTGATGTTCATTCCTATTTCAGTATGTTTTAGACCAGGGGTCCTCAACCCCCAGGCCACTGACTGGTACAGAAACTGGTCTGCACAGCAGGAGGTGAATGGCAGGTGAGCAAGCATTACCATCTGATCACCACCCTCTGTCAGATCAGCAGTGGCATTAGATTCTCACAGGAGCATAAACCCTATTGTGAACTGCACATGTCAGGGATCTAGGTTGCTCACTCCTTATAAGAATCTAATGCCTGATGATCTGAGGTGGAAGTTTCATCCTGAAACCATCCCTCCCCCCACCCACCCCTGCCCTGTTGCTGTTGGTGGAAAAACTGTCCCTGGTGCCAAAAATGTCGGGGACTGCTGTTGTAGACCATTATCTGGCAGAAAGATTGCAGTTTAAATAAATTCCTGCATTTAGTCAACAGTGATTTATTGAGTGTACATCATTAGGTGCCAGGAACAGTTCTAGACACTGGGATGACCATATTGGTAGACACATCCCTGTCCTTGTAGTGTTTGCATTCTAGAAATACTTCTCACTGGAGACAAACAGAAATTACCTAGCGGGACATTTCTTTGGAGTCTAGCATTAGCTAGTGGTGAATTATCTAAGCAAGAAGATGTCAAAGGCTCTGTGTAAGGAATGATGGCCAGGTATTTGGAAACTGAGTTGAAACCCCCAAGCAGGTTCCTGGGAGCTCCCATCCTGGAGGAGCACCTGGTCTCTATCTCTGGAATGGAGGATGTGTGCCTCCCTCAGGCCAGGCTGGTTCTTCAAAACGAGGCAACTCAGGTGGTTTTTAAAAAACCATTGCCTTTCCCACAGAGTGGCCGTTAGTGCGGCAGCAGGAGGGGATCAACTCGACAGGACCGAGTGCAAGGCCTGGAGGGAATGTGCAGGAAAGAAATGGCGAGGAATGAGGTTTGAGAAGGGGAACTCCTGGAGGTCTGGCTGAGCCTCCTGCTGCTATGTCTGGCAATCTCAGGGCTCAGCATGCCTGTGAGGAGGTGGAGTCCAGTTAGTGGTTAGTTGATGAATCTTTCGAAGTTCTCAACAGTAAGCCACAAAGGCTGGCTGTGGTCATCAAACAGAAAGGAGTTTATGGAAAGGGAATTGGCTAGTTCCCAGACATAGTGGGAGCCTGGAGAAGCAACTTCACAGAACGATGTCAGGATGAGGAAGCTGCTGCCACCAAGGCAAAACCTCCCAGCCCAGCCACTCCACTGATGCCATTTTAACCCCATTTCTTCCCAAAGAAACTTCCTCTACCTGCCTTGCCAGCAAAGTGGGTTCTGTAAGGTCCTCACTTCCAAGCCCAGGTCCCCCACAGGTAACTGGATTGGGAGAATCCAGCTTACTTTACTTGTACTCTTTTGCAAAATGAGTTTTCTGGGTTGTTCCTGGTGAAAGTAGGACTTACAAAGCAGGGCACTTCCCAAGTAGAGCAAAAGTGAGTTTAAAAAGTTGCTGGACAGCCAGGAAACACATCAGATGTCTGTTTCATTCAGTTGCTTACTAGGCCACAAGGCCAACCTCCACCATCCACCAATGTTAAGCACCACATCAACACAACAGCATTCCCCCCTGACACAGTTGAGCTCTCCCTCAGGCACGCTAAAGACTCCTCTTCTGCCTGAAGTGGTGGTAGCTCAAACTCAAAGTCAAACAGTAGTGGGCATTCTGAAGTCAAACGAACAAAAGAGTAGCCGTCTCATCTTTTATTGGAGAAAACTAGCAAGAGTATTTATGGCGTAAAACTTCTGGGGAGCAATTGCTTGATTAAAGAATTATCAGGAACCCGATGGGGCCAGGCGTGGTGGCTCACACCAGTAGTCCCAACATTTTGGGAGGCCAAGATGGAAGGAGGACTTGAGCCCAGGACTTCAAACCAGCCTGGGTAACATAGGGAGACCCCGCCTCTACAAAACATTAAAACATTAGCTGGGCTTGGTGATGCATGCCCAGTTGCAGCCAAGACTACAGGCTCCTCAGAAGGCAGGAGGATCGCTTGAACCCAGAAGTTTAAGGCTGCAGTGAGCTATGCTTGTGCCACTGCACTCCAGCCTGGGTGACAGAGAGACCCTGTCTTAAAACAAACAAACAAAAACCAGTGGGCACCTCTCCTTTTGTTTATTTACATTTATTTATTTATTTATTTATTTATTTATTGAGACAGAGTCTCTCTCTCTTTTGCCCAGGCTGGAGTACAGTGACACAGTCTCAGCTCACAGCAACCTCCATCCACCAGGTTCAAGAAATTCTCATGCTTCTGCATCCCAAGTAGCTGGGATTATAGGTGCGCACTATCATGCCTGGCTAATTTTTGCATTTTTTATAGTGATGGGGTTTCACCATGTTGGCCAGGCTGGTCTCAAACTCCTGACCTCAAGTGGCCTGCCCGCCTCAGCCTCCCAAAGTGCTGGGATTACAGGCGTGAGTTACTGCATCCAGCAGGGCACCTTTCCTTTTAAGAGCTCATTTATTCCTTGCCCTCATGCAGAAGAGAGGAGCTTTCCCAGAGTCATCTCTCCAGCTTCATCCGAAGCGACAGAGGCTTTGGATTCTGGGCGCCACATGTCTGGGAAGGGAGCTGCCCCTTCGTAAGGGCTCAAGATGTCGCTGTCCAGACCGGCTGCACTGGTGGACTCTGACCGTGAGCACTGCCTTTCCTCCATTGCGCAGCCCTGAGCCAGGTTGTGAAGTTCCCTTTCAGAGCCCAAAGTCTCCCAGTTACTCTCCACATCCCTTTTCTCCTAAGCTGCTCTCTGGAAAAGCATCACAGTCAAGTGTGAGGAATCATTCATTCCTATCTGGTTACCTTAGAATCCTAGCAGCACTTTCAGGTCCTCCAGAGAGAGTGTCCTGTGACCCACAGGCTGAGGCTCCAAGTGTGAGAATGCTGCCCACAGTTACCCAGGAACTGACAGCAGAACTGGCACTAGCATCCAGCTCTCTGCTCTCCTACCATAGCACCTTTTGTTCAGGGATATTTGCATTTTAACAGAGGATGAAGACTTAAGCCAAAGGACTGTCTTCTGTTGTGAAATATCAGTCACCTTTTAGCCCTCATGCTAAGGATTGCTGAGGGTCAGCTCAGCCTTTTCCAGGAAGCCACCGGCAGGTCACAATAGAGTGAACAGAGCCGCAGCCCTGTGGCACCAGCACCCAATGGACCCCTGATGCCCTCCACTCACAGGCACTTCAGACCGGCAGCCTAGAGGAAGGGAGCCCATTTTCCAGGCCATTCTAGCCCAGGGCCAAGTGAGCATGTTTCTCTTTCACTCCTAACACTCAGGGAAATGCTAGCCCCTTGGGCATGCTGGCCAAGTTCAGCTTCTGTTACCAGCTCAGTCAGCAAAGCGTGTGTTAGAGGAGAATCCACGGGATTTCAAGTGCTCTCCTCTTTCAAATAAAGGAGTCGGGCCATATGACCTTTAAAGTCCTTCTGGGCCCAAATCCATAAGAATCCCAGTGGAGGAGGACTTATCATGGAAGAGCCTCTTGCAAATAGGTCCTGGAGAAAGTTTCAGTTAGGGCTTCAAAGCCTGTAGACTGTGAACTTATCTGCATTCTAAATAGAACCTGAAATGGGACAACAGTCACGGCTCTGGTGCCAATAGCCAAGATGTTTTGATGACAGCGCTGGTTTACTCATGGCGTGAGGAGGTGAATGCACGAGAGTCTGTGGGGTCAGGGACGTCTGTCTCATGCTGTCTGCACTGGCCTTTGCCTGCTCAATATTCAGGGAGCTAAAAACAAGGTTCGGGACTGCTGCCTCTTCTGGGAACCTGCCAGGCTTTCTCACTGCTTTGCCACACCTATTGCCCCCAATGGACGCCCTCAATCCTGTCACTCAGCTGAACAAATGCTGCAGTGTTCATTTAATTTCTCAAATAAGGTTTTTCATCTGCTTAAAGGATGGATGAATGTCAATCTCTGCAAAAAAGTGTTATGACCCTATTGAAGCTGTGGCTTCACCGTCCAGTCTCAGAGTAAGATCATGATACATGAAAGATAGTCCAGCCACCAAAAAGCAATTCTAAATAACATAAGGCTTTTATTTGTACTTCTTGGCGATCCTAAAGAAGACGGATGTCAGGCAATACAGTTCTCAGCTCTCTCTTCTGTCTGCTTTCTTCTTAACCCACAAATGCCCTAGCTTCTCTTGCCTCTGAAATCTTGGGGAAACTCTCTCTAATACTAGTCTGGGTGCTTCTCATCCTTCTACCCACTTGGCTTTCTGTACGACCAAAGCTCCCAAGAGCTTGGCTGGCAACACAGAGCCCTGCGGGGAAACAGGGAGGGCAGCGCTGATCCATCAGGACAGCTGTTCCTGAGTGGGACCAAATGTCTACCAAGGCAGGTGAGAGCTCATCCAGCACACATTTGGGGCCACTTCCTTTGGATCCACCCTACTTTCTGATTCTGAAAAAAATACGTGTAAGTTTCAGATTTGTTGTGGCACCTCAGAATAGAAGGTCGGTGGGGACCATGGGACAGAGGTAGAAGAAACAGCAGTACCCATGAAAGAAAACTGTTGCAAGTTATTGGTGAGAGTTACCGACATGAACAGAAGAAAGGAGAAAGAAGAGTGGTGATGATGCTGATTGGTTGCCGTCAATCTGCGTGTCTATTATGCTGAAGCTGGTGCAGTAGGTAATAGCTGTAACAATACTAGTCTTCGCTGTGTTGATTACGTGCCAGGTACTTTACACTGTTCCATTTATTCCACATGACAACTCTGCAAGGTACTCTTCCTCTGTTAGGGACAGCATTTAAAGCTTAGGGAAGTTAAACCATTTGCTCAAGGCCTCACATGTCCGTAAGTGGTGGGGTCAGAATTTGAACCTAATAATCTGATCAGAAACCATGCTTGTAACTTCTGCCCACACTCTACTGCCTCCTCACAAAGCAAGGTTCCACTCGGGACGGTGGAGAGAGAGGTACATAGAAACTCAAGGCCATAGGGCACATGGGCAGCACTGGTGCTCTCTGCACAGAGAACGACAGGAGCAGGGGAAAATCCCACTATCATGAGATGTGCTGCTTAAGAAATTCTGCATGGGCATTATCTTAGTCAACACAGTGAACTGCTGCAACAAAAAACCCACGCTATTAAAAGTGTATTTCAGGCTCATATGAACTCTAATTAGACATTCCTGGTCAGGCAGCAGTCCTGGGCTTTTCCTCCACCCAGTAACTCAGATATCCAGGCCTCTGCCCCTTGGTGATATGAGCTGGGGAAGAGAGTGAAGAAAGCCACACCGGATACTTAACCACCTCAGCCAGAAAGTGACACATCTCTCAGGCTCTTATTTCACTGGCCAGCATGAAGGACATGGGGTTGCTCTCAACCCCATGGAGAGATGGGAAATGGAGTCCCTGGTTAGTCATCTGCTTCTCAACAGCAAGTTTGTACTGTGGAGATCAAGGAGTCAAGGAGATCGTGACTTTTCAGGGGTCAACTAGCCATTTCTATCACACTTGAGAGAAAGAGGGGAGGGTGATATGATGATCTGGTACAGGTTAGTGAATGGCACGTGAATTTCAGCATTACATGGGCTGCGTTGGATGTAGGACAACCCAGGGATGCAGGCTGGGTGCTTCCCTTAAGGAGTGAGCCCAGGAGGTCAAGCTCATTCTCCAGGCATCTGTGGCCTGCTGAATCTTAGATTGGGTCTACCCCAGCACACAGTCCAATGTCACTGAATCTGACCCCAAAGGCAGCCTTGCCAGGGATTTGGTTTCTGAGAGCAAGGCCATCCTTCCTGTGGGCTGAGCTACAATCAGTTCTGTCTGGTCATATGACTTACTGAGGTTTTTAATAAGCCTTTGTCATTTGGCGACTCTGGGAGTTCAGGCGAGAAGTATTGAATCCCAGTATCTAAATTTGCGGACTACAGACATTTACAGAAAGAATTTGAATTAATGTGGCTGTCAGAAGGGAAAGGGGCCAGAAAAAAGGGTGGACAGATTCTGAGCAAGAAAAAACACACCAGGCTGTTCTCAGAATCACATTTCAAATTCCAAGTTTTTATGTCTTTTTTCCCCCAAATCGTCATTAATTATGGATTATGTGTCTCTTGGAAGTTCGTTAATATTATTAGTTTTGGAAAGGCGTTTCCTGCTTCTTTTCCATATGCAACTATTTATTTAGTCAGCTGGTTCTCATTTCTGAGTGTAGGTTCAGTGGCCCAGCTGAAGGATAATGGACTGAAATGTCTCAAATGAAACTCGAATAAATAAAGGACTTTGATTCTTGTTTTTCAGGAGTGGATAACACAGTATTGAATCCATTGGAACTAACCTGACCTCTTTAAAAATAAATGCTCCTAGATGGAAATAATAATGGATTTGAAAACACTTGAGCTACACATTTTCTGAAACGTCAGCTCTCTTTCTGCATATCTGAGGCTTTGTGCTTGGAAGATGGTCTACAACTCTCCTCAAAAATACCTCTCAGAGGAAAATTGTAAAATTTCCCTTGGTTTCCAGATGAGGAAACAGATTCTTAAAAAGACAAACATCTCTCCAAGATCATGGGGCGAGCACAGAACTTGGAGACTCTGATTCCCAATTTCTGACCCCCTAATCAATTTCTGTCAAACGGCTGAAAAGACTACAGGATAGACTTATACAGATCTAGTGGGTTGTTACGAGAATGTTTAGGATAATTGTAGGGATTTCCATTTGAAATTAGTGTTCAGTGCCTTAGTCAGCATTAGAAAGTCACATTAAAAAAAGCCTCCAAAGGGTAGCTTGAGTCCAGGAGGTTGAGGCTACAGTGAGCTGTGATCGTACCATTTCACTCCAGCATGGGTCACAGAGCAAAACAAAACAAAAAAAGCCTCCAAAAGAGGAAAGTTTGCCTTTATTTGAAACCCTTGAGGCGGAGGCTGCAGTGAGCTGAGATCGTGCCACGGCACTCCAGCCTGGGTGACAGAGCGAGACTCTGTCTCAAAAAAAAAAAAGAAACCCTTGTGTACCCATCAGCCTCACTCCACCTGCCTGGCTCCACTCCGTGCTTCCACTATGACACCTTGACGCTTCTCTTATTTCAGTACCGCAGCTCTCTCAGTTGTCTTCTTGACGCTCCCTTCCTGCCACTTGTGTGACGCGCTTCCCTTTCTGCACAAAGAGCAGCCAGTTTGAGTGGGCAGGGTTCAGGGAGACAGTGGTCTTGGGGGCCCAAACTTTTGTGTGTTCCAGGACCCAGATGTGGGCTGTGGTGGACAGGACCAGGTTCAGCTGCTCCAATAGGTTGGTGGGATAGAGTTGAGATAGCACGGCAGGTCACGACCATGGCCACAGGGGCAGGTGGGACTCTGAACCAGAGATGGCATCAGAGGCAGCTGTAGAGTAGACAGCTGTGGTGTCGTGGAAAAGAGTACTTGGGACATGAAATCAGAAGCCCTGACTTCAAATCCTGCCTCTGACCCGTTACCAGCTGTGTGGCTTTGGACAAATGGTTAACTTCTCTGAATTCAACTTCCTCATCTATAAAGTGGAGGCTACCACAATAGTAGCCAACACATATGGAGCTCCGGATATATCCCTGATGTCTTTCTGTGCATTTTACATATATGAACTCATTTAAATCTCACACCAACACTGTGGAGTGTGTCCTATCACAGTGTACAGTTAGGGAGACAGGCACAGAGAGGTTCACTAACTGTCCCAGATCTCGTGGCTTGTGGTGGCTGAGCCAGGGTTTGAAGCCAGGTAGTCTGACTTCATGATCTCCTAGGGTTGCTGGGAGGTTATGGTTGCTTCCGGCTCAGCGCACACAGTCAATACTCAACAAACTTACTTCTAAATAGAAGTCAAAGAGGATTGATACGGGGGGTGGACAGGGATGGAAATCAGCAGGGGAAAGAGGCAGAGAAGCACATGTGGAAAACCAGGCTGGACAGAAGGACAGAAAATGGGCTGTACAGACAGACCAAGTGGGAATCCAGGGTTTCAACCAAGCCCCAGGCCTCAGCTTCACTGTTGCTTCTTCCAGGAAGCCTTCCCTGGTCTCGTGTGACTGAATTGGGAGCCCATCCTCCAATGTATCCCACAGCATGTGGGCCAGGCTCCCATCTCAGCGCCCACCACACTGGGCTGCCATCGCTTTAACTCGCTTTTTCTCTTCACTGTGGGCTCAGCAGTGACTTTTGCCAACTTACCATTCTGTCTCCAGGGCCTGGCATCCAACCTGACACATAGTAGGTCTCAGCAGCTCTACTCGAATGAATGAATAAACAAATAGGCTCAAAGCATATCTGGGCACCAATATTCCCACCTCTAATCCACGGACTTCCATTCTCACAACAGTGAAGTCCCACTGTGAAAGCCGGCCTGCTCTTCCTCCCCACTCCAAATGTGAGTGGATCAGGGTGGCGGTATCTCCTTGGGTCCATGGGACTTGTGGCTGGGACGGCAGCCAGATGGCCAATCACTACCAACAGCTGGACTACCAATAGCTAGTCAGGGCCTGAAGGATAAGCTGTGGCAGAACCGCACCTACCTCGGGCTTCTCGGCCACCTTCAGCCCAGACCCTGGCAGTCCTGAAGAGTGTGGCTGGAGCCGAAGCAGCTGGGAACGGCAGGGGAAATCACGCTTTCAGAGCGCACCTACCTGCTCTCAGGATCCTCCAGGCATTCCCAGGGAAGCTGACATGATGTCAGGAGAGAGGGTACCACAGAAACGCCCCTTTCAGCAGACTTCGGAAGTAACAATTTTTCTTACCAAGGTCAGTCCCCAACAAGGTAGGCACAGAGGTCACCCACCCTGGCTCCCACGCTGCCGTCCTAGAGACCCTCTCTCCTCCTTTACTTCCTTTACCAGGAACCTCTGCCTGTTCCTTCCACGCCTGGGGCTGCAGGGAGCAGCCCTCTCAGGAGAGTCTCCATGGGAACCTCTAGGGGAATTCTGAGCCCCACAAACCGCCTGCACTTGGCTTCTCTAACAGTTGCTCAAGACTGCTGGCATGCAGATTGACAGGCTCAGCACAAAACGCCTTGGTTTTCTTCATTTTCTTTCCCCAACACCGTTGCCCCAGCCAACCCCTCGTACTGAGGAATGTGCCCGATTGTGTAAGCTGGAAACAGGCAGGCCAAGATGTGGCAGGTTTTGGCACAAAGTATAAAATCAATGTATAATCACCTAACAGTCCCTAGGTCAATTTTTATGGTTTTTTGTTTTTTGAAACAAAGTCTTACCCCGTCGCCCAGGCTGGAGTGCAGTGGCACGATCTCGGCTTGCTGCAACCTCCACCTCCCAGGTTTAAGCGATTCTCCTGCCTCAGCCTCCTGAGTAGCTAAGATTACAGGCACCTGCCACGAGGCCCTGCTAATTTTTGGTATTTTTAGTAGAGACGGGGTTTCACCATGTTGACCAGGCTGGTCTCGAACTCCTGGCCTCCAGTGATCCACCTGCCTCGGCCTCCCAAGGTGCTGGGATGACAGACATGAGCCATCATGCCTGGCCCAATTTTTATGGTTTTAATTTGCTGCTTCTATCAGGCCAAACTACTTCTACAAAGCAAAGATAGGCAAAGTAATAGTGGCACCAGGACACTAGGCATGACTTCCAGGTTTGGCCCTTCCCAGTTGGGAAAAGTCCAGGCTTGGGATTTATACATCCAACCTGTACTCTTTGCATTTCCTCTTTTTTTTTGAGACAGAGTATCACTCTGTCACCCAGGCTGGAGTGCAGTGGCGTGATCTCGGCTCACTGCAACCTCTGCCTCCTAGGCTCAAGTGATTCACCTGCCTTGGCTTCTCAAGTAGCTGGGACTACATACAGGCTCACACCACCATGCCCAGCTAATTTTTGAAATTTTTTAGAAACGAGTTTTCACCATATTGGTCGGCCTGGTCTTCAGCTCCTGATCTCGTGATCCACCCCCCTCAGCCTTCCACAGTGCTGGGATTAGAGGCGTGAGCCACCGCACCCACCTGGCATTTCCTCTTCTGGATGCAAGATACAACAGGAAACAGGTCATGGCAGTCACTGTGCCAGAGAGATTCAGGTGGCTCTAGCTGGCAGAAATAAAAGACTTCCTGCTAATCCCTGCTCTGGAAAATAAAGTGCCCAAGACATTTAGGCAGCCCTCAGACATTCAGCAATAAGAAAAGTTATCCGTAAATAAAATTGATGTTGTAGGATACAAGAAAAAGATGCAGCTAGGGGTTGGGTAAGGCTGCGCAGGCTGGGTTTGGTAAGGCATGGCACAGCCCCACAATATTCTTGATGTGGAGGGAGGGGATCAGGCCAGGCTATGGATCAGCTGAGTGGGCAGCTGCCTCCTTGGCATGCTCTGAGGGGTGATGAAACATCAGGACAATCAGCAGACTTGAAGCCCAGCTCCAGCTCTCCTCAGTAAGTCTCTGAGCTGAGTCATGGGAATGACAGTACCTGCTGTACTTCTCAGGATTGTCATGAGGTTCAAACTAAGTGACAGAGCCTATATGACTGTGCTGGCTATTAAGCTATTGTTTCTCAGTGCTCATCTGCCTCTGCTCTGGGATGCAGGAGCTGGGACTCTGCAAACCACGCTCCCCCTGCCAGCTGCTCCTTGTTACGACTGCCAACAGCGGGGAGTAGTCAAAGGGCATGTCACAGGACAAGCAGAGGCAAGCAGGACATCTGGGACAC
Organism: Cacajao melanocephalus; assembly: GCA_963573385.1. Taxonomy (NCBI): domain Eukaryota; kingdom Metazoa; phylum Chordata; class Mammalia; order Primates; family Pitheciidae; genus Cacajao; species Cacajao melanocephalus. Next base: position 5,841 of record CAUYLG010078121.1, on the reverse strand, counting down.
AGCATGTCAGGTGGCACTGACGCTCCGTGTGGACCCTGCAGTTGCGCGACCCTGTAGAAATGCTAAACGCTGTCCCTTTTCCATCTCCAGTTTAGGAACACAGACCCTGGTCTCACTTAGAGAGTCAATCTCCCAAAACTTTGGGGATAGTTGTTTTCATGATTTAGGTCTCTTTTTTTCCCTCCTGTGACAACGGACAAGTTGCTTTTCATTAGCAACAGAGCCTTCGGGGCTTCAATAGGGCTGCAGAAAGGTCTGATGGTGGTGAGGATGCGGAAGTCCGTGCTTCCTGTCCCTAGCATTGGTGAGCCCGGGCTGAATGAAAGCAGGACAAACGAATTCAAGTGGCTTGGATTCCAGAGCTGTCACAGTTGTCCTTATGTCCACACCTGGCCTAGATGTCCCAGGCAGCAGGAAAGAAAGCAGTGCAAAGGGCAGATGAACAGCCCCAAGGATAGGCTTGGAAGCAGGAAAGAGAAAATTCAAATTGCCAGGGAGAAGGAAAAAGTCACGTGGAGTTCAAGGAAGTTATCCACCAAAAGCAATCAGCGATTCTTGTGGACATTATTATTCTCAGTTCCAGTGAAATTAGGATTCCATCTGGTTTAAGGAAAATAAAATCTATAGTGTTTAATGATTTTGTTCACATCATAACACTAAATGAACAAACAACATCTTTAGCTCTGCTTGGAGAGAAACAGACGGCTCTAACCCAGCGGTGTTTAAATCTGAGCTCACTCTGGTTTACCTCTGCTGTGTTTATCCCAGGCTAGCTGCTCTAACCAGCACAGTATTGACATAACAAATGCTAAATCATTACACTGTTGATATTATGCCCTGGGGCATCTTGGTTACCATCACAGCCGCCTGTTCTTTGTGTGTGTATTCCATCTACAGCCTAACTCAGGCTGGCCGAATCCCAGATGGCAGCTTAGGGCCAGAGAACAGAACATGCAGTTGATTTTACTTCCCCATGCAAGAAAATTATAGAAACAGAACAAATACAGTAACTTTCAGAAACATCCTTGTCTCATACTGTTTAACATGTAATTTAGAGATAGACTCTTTGGCCAGGTACAGTGGTTCACGCCTGTAGTCCCAGCACTTTGGGAGGCTGAGGCGGGCAGATCATGAGGTTAAGAGATCAAGACCACCCTGGCCAACATGGTGAAACCCCGTCCCTACTAAATATGCAAAAATTAGCTGGGCGTGGTGGCGGGTGCCTTTAGTCCCAGCTTTTCAGGAGGCTGAGGTAGGAGAATTGCTTGAACCCAGGAGGCGGAGGTTGCAATGAGCCGAGATGGTGCCACTGCCCTCCAGCCTGGAGACAGAGCGAGACTCCATCTCAAAAAAAAAAAAAAAAAAAAAAAGAAAAGAAAGAAAAAAGAAATAGAATCTTCATCAGTATCAATTTTTTAGGGTTGCCATAACAGAGTACCACAGAGCAGGTGTCTTCAACAACAGAAATTTGTTTTTTCACAATGCTAGAGGCTAGAAGTCCAAGATCGAGGTGCTTGCAGGTTGGTTCTTCCGTGGCCTCTCTCTGCAGCCTGCGGATGGCGGACTTCTCTCTGCATCTTCACGCAGTCTTTCCTCTGTGTGTATCTGCATCCTTATCCCCTCATCTTATGAGGACACCAGTCACATGGGATTAGGGTCTACCCCAATGACTGCATTTTACTTTAATTATCTCTTTAAGGGTCCTGTCTCCAAATGCAGGATATCTGGGCATCAATATTCCTGCCACCAGTTCCTCACATTCTGAGGTACTGGGAGATAGGACTTCAACATATGAATTCTGAGGGTGACACAATTCAGCCTCTATCAAGTGTAAGTGATGAGAATAGCCAACTTTTCCCAAAGGGCTGCTAAGTGTTTAAAACTGTAGTGAATGTTCTACTTGAATTTAACCCTTAAAAATAGTTCTAGATGGTGGCAATTATCATTATTCTCCTTTTACATATTAGTGATGAAGGCCTGATGAGGTTAACTGCCTTGCCCAAGGTGACACATGATGAAGCACAGGGTGGGAAGCAAAGTGCATAGAACACAGAGCAAACCCAGGCCTGTCCAACTCCAAAGGGATCCAAGTTGTAGATAATTCTACAACAATTTTTCTTCCCGGTGAACTAACAAAAACAACTTCCTATAATCCTAGCATGTTGGGAGGCTGAGGCAGGCAGATTGCCTGAGCTCAGGAGTTCGAGACCAGCCTGGGCAACATTGTGAAACCCTGTCTTTACTAAAATACAGAACAGTAGCTAGCTGTGGTGTTGCACACCTGTAATCCCAGCTATTGGGAGGCTGAGGCAGGAGAATTGCTTGAACCCGGGAGGTGGAGGTTGCAGTGAGTGGATATTGTGCCATTGCACTCCAGCCTGGGTAACAGAGCCAGACTCTGTCTCCCCCTGAAAAAAAAAAAAAAAAAAAAAAAAAAACCTTGCTAACACTTAGTACATATACATTGACAAGAATGAGTGAAATATCTTTGGAGAGATGTAACACCTGACATTACTGAATTCTGACGGAGGCACGTGGCATATGCTATTTCTGTGTAATAACCAGTTTCACAACTGAGAGGCATTTTTAAGACCAAGCTAAAGAAAAAGCAAAGCGGTAAATAATTAAACTTACTTTACTGATGGTCTTGGCATTAGAAAACCAATAATGATTATCCATTTTGGAGAAAATCCTGGATCTCAAGAACATACTTTGTACTGTGAAATTTGAACCTTACACAAAAACAGAAACAAAAGCTACACTGAGCAGGTAAGAAACAGCAATGTTTATTTTTCTCTACTTTAAATATAAAATTATGCAATTTTGTTGACAGGCTGCAGTATCTCAAGATTACCTGGTCTAAGTCCTCAATGTTCCTTACCTCTTTTGAGATTGCTATTTATTGTAATTTGTTCAAAATAGCTTATCAGTAATCCAACTATGTCACTTTTAACGTCATAGCTATGTCGCCAGTCCTTTCCTCTGTCCCCTTGCCACTCCACCCACCCTAGCTAGATATGAGACTGATAATCTTAACAGGAAATAAAATGAGCAACTATGATTTGAAACTATTCGTGAACTGAATATTCCAAACTTTCCAGATAAACATGAACTGCTGGCTTCCTCTAAAATGTCAGAAATCCCCAGCAAATGTGGCTGGTGTTTGAATAACTAATTAATGTTAGCCATAGTTCTGCAATTAGCAACAATGAATACATCATTCTCATTACAAAAATGATATGTCCAACATCTCTTATACATGGTTTTGTCAAAGTTATTATAAAAAGTAAGTTGGGGCCGGGCACAGTGGCTCATGCCTATAATCCCAGCAATTTAGGAGGCCAAGGCATGTGGATTACCTGAAGTCAGGAGTTTGAGACTAGCCTGGTCAACATGGTGAAACCCTGTCTCTACTAAAAATACGAAAAATTAGCCAGGCATGGCAAGTCACCTGTAATCCCAGCTACTCAGAAGGCTGAGGCAGAAAAATCACTTGAACCCAGGAGGCCGAGGTTGCAGTGAGCCAAGATAATGCCATTGCACTCCAGTCTGGATGACAGCGTGAGACTCCATCTCAAAAAAAAAAAAAAAATGAATGGGAGAGATTGAGATTATGCCCTTAAAGAGGTAGTAGAGGCAATATTTTAAGATCAATGATCTACTTTGTATATATTCTTGTAAAGACCCAAGCTGGCATAAATTGATATTAACATGCTCACCTTTAATTTAACTATGAAAAATGTCTAAAGACTGACATAGAAAAAATACACTTAATTTTTAACCCAAGCCTTCAATCTGATCTGTCCATAAATCTACTTACCGTTGAGTTTCTGAACACATAATGCACAGTCATTAATAAAAACATTTGACAGAAAGATTAAGTGACAAAAGTCAGTAGTGGCTACTTTGAGATTTTAACTGCAACAAACATAAATCAACAAATCCTCCAAGGAAAAATAGCCCCCTTATAATAAAATCAATACTGCTTTTACAAATCATAAATAATGCAAAACAGGGCCAATGTCAACAGCAATTGTCCCACAAAGATACACAGGTCCACCGTTGTACACCACAAAATTACCACCGCCTGCCCATCTTCTAGTGGTAGGAAAGGAGGTATGTTGCAGTTGAGCTCTGTTTTCAGGAGTACCTGGGAGGTGTACTGCACACCCCATCCATCATCACCCTCCAGCATGGAGACTCTTCTCCTCAAGCCAAGTCTCATCTTCAGACTTTCTCCTCTACCTTAACTTCTCCCTCTACATACTGTGGTTCCCAAACACTCATTGTCTTTTTCCCCACAACATTTGGGTTATCTTTTTTTTTTTTTTTTTTTTTTGAGACAGAGTCTCGCTCTATCACCAGGCTGGAGTGCAGTGATGTGATCTTGACTCACTACAACCTCCGCCTCCCAGGTTTAAATGATTCCCCTGCCTCAGCCTCCCAAGTAGCTGGGACTACAGGCACACACCACCATGCCCAGCTAATTTTTGTATTTTTAGTACAAACCGGTTTCACCATGTTGGCCAGGATGGTCTTGATCTCTTGACTTCATGATTTGCCAACCTTGGCCTCCCAAAGTGCTGGGATTACAGGCATGAGCCACACACCCAGCTGGGGTTATTTTATCATCGCCTCCTCACCATACTGTAAGGTTTAGGAATGAGGGTAGCAAATGTTTTGTTAACTTTTCTAGCCGCAGAGCCTGGTACGGTCGTGCACTGTGTAATGACAATGGGGCATATATATGACAGTGGTCCCATAAGATTATAATAGCACTGAAAAATTCATGACTTCTTGATGAGCCTGATCCTGTGCAGGCCTAGGCTAATGTGTGTGTTTGTGTCTTAGTTTAGTTTTGGGTTTTTTTTTGAGACAGAGTCTCTTTCTGTCACCCAGGCTGGAGTGCAATGGTGTGATCTCGGCTCACTACAACCTCCGCCTCCCGGGTTCAAGTGATTCTCGCACCTCAGCTTCCCACGAAGCTGGAACTATAGGCATGTGCTACCATGCTGGCTAATTATTGTATTTTTAGTAGAGATGGGGTTTTGCCATGTGGATCAGAATGCTCTTGAACTCCTGTGATCCACCTGCCTCAGCCTCCCAAAGTTCTGGGATTACAGGTGTGAGCCACCACACCCAGCCTCTGTCTTCATTTTTAACGACAACAACAACAACAAAAAAAAACAAGAAAGAAAAAAACAATAAAATGATTTAAAAATCTAACAAAGCTAGTAGCATAAGCATGTAAAGAGAAAAACAGTTTTGTAGAGTTGTACAATGTGTGTTTTAAACTAAGTGTTCTTATAAAAGAGAATACATTTTTAAAAGTTTATAAAATAAAAATTACAGTAAGCTACGTTTATTATTGAAGAGAGAAAAAAATTAATAAATTTAATGCAACCTATGAATACTGTGTTTATAAGGTCTGCAGTAGTGTACAGTAATGCCCTAGACCAAGCTTGTCCAACCCATGGCCCATGGGCTGCATGCGGCCAAGGACGGCTTTGAATATGTCCCAGGCTTTGAATACGGCTCAACACAAATTCATAAACTTTCTTAAAACATTACGAGATTTATGCAGATCTTTTTTATTTTTCTTTCTTTTTTTTTTTAAGCTCATCAGCTATCATTAGTGTTAGTGTATTTTTTTTTTTTTTTTTTTTTGAGACGGAGTTTAACTCTTGTTGCCAGGCTGGAGTGCAATGGCGCAATCTTGGCTCACCACAACCTCAGCCTCCAGGGTTCAAGTGATTCTCGCACCTCAGCTTCCCACGAAGCTGGAACTATAGGCATGTGCTACCATGCTGGCTAATTATTGTATTTTTAGTAGAGATGGGG